>PVIY010062970.1:0-10690 GCA_004026745.1 Myrmecophaga tridactyla | reverse complement strand
TTAATTGGAAAGTAAAAAAATGATCTCTGCAATCCCTTGTAGAAAAATCACTTAATATCAGTCACAGTGCTTTCTGGCAACAGTTAATGAATTAATTATATTTACATAAGCAAAACAATGGAGCAGAAAGTAGCTCTTCAAACTTAAAAAAAAGAAAAAGATAGCTTTTCAAATATGTTACCCAAGGAGAATCTGTAATGTGAAGATGATCTGAATAGCCTAAGTGTCGGCAAGTTAGGGGATTTTCTCTAATGTGTTATTATCACATTTAATCTTTGTACCCATTCCCTTCACTACCTAAAGCTGGGAAAGAAGTCCCAAATTAGAAAGAAACAAAATGCTGAAAACATAATTGGGATGTTAAAATATTTATCCTAGTCAAACACATAGAGGAAGAAGTGGAGATGTTTTAAATTTACAAATCTACGTGTCACATCCTGTTAGTATGAGCAAAAAATGGTTTAGGAAGATTTTATAGAAAGATGTTCTTAAATATTCTGTACACCTTGGTAACAGTTATACCGTTAGATTTCCCTGCAATAAGAGAATAAATGTGGCCGTAATATAGTATATCTAACCCTAATATTCTTTTTGTACGGTCACTCTTTTTGATTGAAGAGGAAATGCTGGGCTTGACAGAGTACGGTGAATTGGATTATTGAGGGGATTTAATTAAACACAAAGGGATGGGAAAAGTGCATGTTTACGAGTCCCTCTTCTGCATGAGACCCACATAATACGTTTACCACAGCTGAGTCAGCTCGCTGGAGAGTCGTTTACGGTACGCAGTGCTTGGTGTCCTTTGCTGTGGTGTCGCATGACAGCTTAATTGAGCAGTAGTTAGGTGAGCAGTCAGGGTCATGCAAGATGAGCAGCGTGCATGACGGCTAATGGCAGCTCTGCATTGCTAAAGGCTCTTTTATGTAAGGACAATCTCAAAAAGTCCTTTTAGAAAACAGATCATTCAGATCTACTCAGAGCCATTCCAGAGATTTATGTTGTAGAAATTGTGATAGAAAATTTTAAAATGCTGAATCAGTGTTATAAGCAAAAGAAAAGATAATAATTAACCATTCGGAAAAGTGACATCACCTGATTAGTCTATATCAGCATCTCAAAACTTTACGGACCTCCAGGATGCTCTGTTCTTTTCTAACTCAATTTCTGTGATTCTTTTTATTAAATCTGAGAAAAACACAAGCGTACTTTTTCTAAAGAAAAAAAAGTCACTTGGTTTTCACCTACATGCTTGGCCAAGTACAGATATAGCCACAAGGGTGTATATTTTAGAATTTTGAGAAAAACAATTGAAACAGAATATTTTGTGTACAACATTACTAGACTGCCACAACAGTCAATACCTTCTTGTCTAATACAGTTTATAAATTCGTTTTACTCTCAGTTCAAACCATTAATTATAAATCTCTAAAAACAATGCATGACTTCTTTTTAGATTCATGTTTACATCTATCAATATGCATTTAATATTTTTTTAATTTAGAAAATTTTAATTTCAATTTTCCACTACAGATAGATTTCTTTTACTTTCTGTTAAAAAGTACTTTATTTTGGTGGATGGTATAGCAAGAACATCCCAAAATTAATTCTTCATAAAAGTAATGAGAATATTGACAAAAATTAACAATGTCAAGTTCTTTAGGTCTCTGGCAATTAACCAATGGCTTACCACAATCCGAGGAGCATATATCTATATCTATATCTATCTATCTATCTATCTATCTATCTATCTATATATATATATATATATTTTTTGTTTGTTTGTTTGTTTTTTTGCATGGGTAGGCACCGGGAATCTAAGTCAGGTCTCTGGCATGGCAGGTAAGAACTCTGCCTGCTGAGCCACCATGGCCTGCCCTTCAAAGAGCATTCACTCATGGATAATGACTGAATCTTGGGAAGAACAGCGAGTTTTGTGGCATTTTAACGTGCTCTATTCCCAGGCTTTTATTCCAGCTGTACTGAAACTTTGAAAATTAGCCATCATGCAACAAGAAAGCTTTGAAAATCAGCAGTCTGGCAGTGGGATTGGAGAGTACAAAATGGATTTAGAGATTCTCAAAAAGACCCATCCTTATGGAATCATTACTGTTTTTCCTGATTGGCAATTGCCTGGAAAAGTCCCATTCACATGGCTTGTCTTTATTTGATCTGACTTAGAGCCCATTCAGAGGTAAAAAGCCTTTGTATTAGTCAGGGTTCTCCAGAGAAACAGTGCCAACAAGATGTATAGAAATATATGTATGTAAATAATAAAAGATTTATTATAGGAATTGTCTCACATGACCATGGGAATTAGCAAGCCTGAATTCCATAGGACAAGTCACAGACAGGGAAATTTGATGAAGATTTTAGTGATTTCTCCAGGAGAAGCTGGCTGGCTGAAGTGGAGATGGATATTCTTTCTGACTGCTAAAATCATCATTTCTACCTTAAGGAAGCAAATGCCTTTGTTTATCCAATCAATCATAAATGTAACCAACTGTTTAATGATTTAAATCCATCCACAAAAATACCCTCACAGTAACAATCAGACCAAGACTTGTTTGTTGAAACAACTGGATACTATAACCTACTCAAGGTGGCACATGAGTCATTAACCATCACTGCCTAATCCCCAGGGATCTGTCAGAAAATCAGTAACAACTGGTTAACTGTCAAGGGTGGAAATTCTAGTTGAGTAAACAAAAAACTGGGAAAAAAACTTAACACAAAATCTGTGAGGTGAAAATCCATAAGGGCTTTTGAAAACCTCTGGCTTATTCTGGGGATCTGAAAGGACACTCACGTGCAGGAGTGTGGGTAAGCTCTAGAAACGTCTGAGAAGGTCCTAATCGCTCACCTCTGGCTGGCTTTGAGGTTCTGTGCAAAAGAACAAAGTGAGAAACAGTGAAGCGGTACAGTTGGAGTTTTGAAGGTGTGCCCCAACAAAGACAAAAAATTCCTTGCAAAGGGTGAGAGGTTTATTGGTTAAAGGGGTTTAAGAATATCTTGTTCAAGCATTAGCTGCTTACTAAGTTAACTGAGCATAGACTTCAATGGTCACACACCACCAATAATAAAGACTTTTTATAGTTAGTTTGGGGACGTCATTAAGTGAGCAACAAGACTAGCAGCAACAAAAACAACAACAGCAACAACAGTACACTCTGGGGAAGTTTGCAACATTATATTATTTGAAATATCTAGTTTTCAACAAAAAATTTGAAACATTCAAGGAAAAGTAAAGCATGGATAATACTGGAAAAATACAAAAGCAGTTAATAGATTATAGGGAAACCGTGTATGCAAACAAATTGCAAACCTATATTAAAAGGACAAATGCCTGGAAAGATGCAAAACTACTAAAACTTACTGAAGAAGAAATGGAAAATCTGAATAGATTTATAGCATATATGCTGATTAAATTAATATTTTAAAAACTTCACACACAAAAAAGTCTAGGCCCAGAAGAGCTTTAGTGGTAAAGCCCACCAAAGAGCTAAAGAATAATTAACACAAATCCTTCATAAACTCTTCCTAAAAATAGAAAAACTCAGAATACTTCCTACTTCATTCTAAGAGGCCAAAATTAGCCTGAAACCATAATTAAACAAAGAAATCTTAAGAAGAGGAAATGATAGATCATTACTCCTTGTGTTCATAGAATTAAAAATCCTCAACAAAAGAATAAGAACATTAATCCAGAAATATATAAAATGTATCATATAATGTGACAGGTGAGATTTGCTCCAGGCGTGCAGCAGTTATAGCAGTTTCCTAGAGCCATAACAAATAGCCACAAGCTGGTTGGTTTAGAACAACAAAAATATATTCTTTTGCAGTTCTGGAGACTAGATATCTGAAATTAAGATATTAGTCAGGCCATGCTTTCTTTGAAGACTACAGAGGAGGAATCCCTCTTTGCCTCTTCAAGCTTCCTGTGACCCAAGACATACCTTGGTTTTTGGCAGCATAACCTCAATCTCTGTTTGATAAATTAAAATAATATGCAGACATTTCAAACTGTTATGGTGCCTCAGTAACTCGGAGCTCTGTAATAAGTAGTTTTTTTCACTGTCATAGAGCTGTGGCATTTTAAACCATATCATCAGATCCTTTAGTGACCATCCCTGTCACTTTCTTATACATGATAAAGAGATTCTTCCTCTCCTATAAGAATCCAATATGTATTCACATCCCAGGGAAAGACAAATTGATCAAACCCCACTTTTGCTTGACCAACAGTGATAGCTCCACCCACATAACATGATAGAGGCAGAGGCCCCAGGTCCTCTGTACCCTTTTGTTCCCCATTGGCATGATTGAGCCTAAATTCCTGAAGTGTTTCTTCATGTAGCCCTTTGAGTCCCATGCTCCTCCCTGTTCTAGGACCTGTAAGTACTGATAAACTTTTCTTTCATGCATCTCTGTTTTATTTGTCCTTGCCACACTTGGCTATTCATACAATGGACCTTACAATACAAGCCATCTCCATTTTTACAGGGCCATCTTCTCCCTGTATATCTCTGCCTCTGGTTTCTATTCTCCTTATAGGGAATCTAAACATATAGGATTATGGCCCCACTATATTCCAGCATGACCTCATCTTAACTAATGGCATCTGCAATGGTCCTATTTCCAAATAAAATCACATTCATAGGGTTAGAACTCCAATGTATCATTTTGGGGAGCAAAATTCAAACCACAGTCTACATCATATGAATAGAAAAAAATCAAATCACATGACCATTTCAAAAGATAAAGAAAAAGCATTTCACAAAATCCAACATCTTTTTAAGGTAAAAGAACTCAACATACTAAGAACAGAAGGGAGCCTGTTCAACCTGATAAAGCGCAGCTGTGAAAAACTGAACGCTAACATCATACGTAATGGTGAAAGACTAAACGGCTTTTCTCTGTGATTAGGGACAAGACAAGGAAGCCTGTGTTTACTGTGTCTATTCAAAATTGTCCTGGACATTCTGCCAGGGCAATTAGGCAAGAAAATAAAACAAAAACATTCAGATTAAAAAGGAACAAGTAAAATTGCTTTTATTAATAGTTGACAAGATCTTTTACACAAAAAATTCTAAGGATTACAAAAACAAAAAACTCAGAACTTATAAGCACTAATATACAAGTTTAGTAAGGTTGAAGGATACTAAATCAATACATAAAAAAAATGATCTGCACAAAATCAATAAAATCTTGGAAGTTAAATTCATAACTTTATCAATAATAGTATTAAAAAGAATGAAATTCTCAAGACTAGATTTAAGAAAAAATTACAACGCTTGAATATGAAAAAACAAATACATTAAAAACTGAATTAAATATAAATACAGCTTATGCTCAAGGATCAAAGACTTACTATTACCAAGATGGCAATAATCCCCAGATTGTTCCCATCCTTATCAAAGTTCCAGGTAGGCTTTCTGCATTAATTTACAAGCTGATCCTAAAATTTATATAAAAATTTGTGACTCCCAGAATAACAATACTAACGATGAAGCTACAGCAATCAAAATAGTGAGGCACTGGCATAAAGATAAAAATATAGATCAATGAAGTAGCATTGAGAATCCAGAAATAAACCCTTCCATTTACAATGAATTGACTTTTGGCAAAAATTATAAAATAATTAATTGGGGAAGAATAGTTTTTCAAAAAATAATCCTGGCACTACCATAGATCCAGGACAAAAGAATGAAAGTTGGAACCCTACATCACATAATATGCAAAAATATCTAAATCCTAAGACTTAAGACTTTATAACTTTTAGAAGAA
This sequence comes from Myrmecophaga tridactyla, assembly GCA_004026745.1. Classification (NCBI taxonomy): domain Eukaryota; kingdom Metazoa; phylum Chordata; class Mammalia; order Pilosa; family Myrmecophagidae; genus Myrmecophaga; species Myrmecophaga tridactyla. The sequence continues at coordinate 4,903 of PVIY010062970.1, read as the reverse complement.
AAGATGAGTAAATCTTGAGGCTTTGGGTTAGTAAATGATTTCTCGTGTATGACACCAAAAACACAAATGACAAATGAAAAAAAATCGATAATATGGACTTCAATTTAAGGTACAAATTAAAAACTTTAGTGCTTCAAGTTTTCCAGACCTGTTATAACCACTACAATTGGTTGGCTTAAACAGGGATTTCCTTTCACAGTTTTGAAAGCTGGAAGTCTAACATCAAGGCATTTCCACACCACGCTACGCCCTGGAGTCTGTAGTGCTTATTTAGTGCTGGCTTGCTGGCCATCATTGCTGTTCCTTTTCTTGTAGATGTATCTCTGCCTCTATTACATGGTGATTTCTGTTTCTCCTTTGGTTTCTTCTAACTGATCTGCCCAAATTTCTCTGCTTATATTGGATAATTCAGTGTGACTACCATGATTTAATTTGGTCTCATTTAAATAGGATCTTCAGAGGTCTCATTTACAAACCACTGGAACTGAAGAGGGGTTTGAATGGGTCTTTGTGCAAGACTTGATTCAATCCATAACTTTATGCCCTCTGGACCTCTGAAAAATATGTTCTTCATATGCGCAAGGTACATCCACCCATCCCAAAGCCTTAAGATGTTTCTCAGTCCAAAATCTCAACACGACAGTTATTGTTATGTTCTGATCTGGGACAATATTCTTCTCTGTCTGCAGAGTAGAAAACAAACTATTGCTTTCAATACCCAATGGTGAGACATGCGTAAGATGGGCATTCCCATTCCAGAAGGGAAAAATTGGAAAGGAACAAGGGCCGCAGTTCCCAACCAAGTCCAAAACCAAGCAAAACAAACTTCATTAGATTCCAAGGCCTGAGAGTTATCTGTGGTTTTTTTCTTTGTCCTCTAGTCCTGCTGGAAAAGCTGCCCCAAAGTTTTCCAGCAGTAGGACAGCAACCATGTTCTCTTCAAACAACAGGTGATAGGCCCCATCCTTTCTGAGCACCTGGGGTGGTTTTCCCTGAATACTGTAGAGGAAGCCCCATCTCTCTAAGTACCAGACCAAAATGTCTGGCCCACCAAATGCCAGGGCACCAGCCCTACTTTCTTGGCCTGAGAGGTCTTTGACCAGACCTCTGCTTCCATGGTTTTGTCCATCATTTTGTTCCATTTTCCTTTTCAGTTCAGACTAGTTGAGATTTTGCAAACCTCTTAAAAACCTTGTTGGTTTTCTGTGCAATTTGGAGGAGTTCAGCTCCTTTCCAAATAACCACTTCTGGAGCCCTGACTTCTTTTGAGATGATTGACTGGATGAATGAGTCATATCATTAGACCCATTCACAAACATCTGCTCCACCACACCCTTGTTTGGGGCCTTTTCCTCTGGGGACTCACTTCCTGGGAACACAAATCTCAGAGTTTCAGAGCACACAACCTGGATAACTTGGAAATTTTCCAAATCATCAACCGCTGGTTAATTGGTGATTAATACTTCAGTCCTCAGTTTATCCAATTCCTCTTTAATTTTACTAGAAGCAGCAGGGAAAAACCAGACTGTGCCTTCCAAATTTTGCTTGGAAATCTCCTCAGCTAAATATACAAGTTCACCACTTACATGTTCTGCCTTTTAGTCATCATCATAACACAATTTTGCCAAGTTATTTTCACTTTATAACAAGGATCACTTTTCCTCCAAATTCCAATAACAAATTCATCATTTATTTCTAAGGTCTCATGAAAGTACCTTTAACATCCAAATTCCTAAAAACTTTCTGTTTATGACAATTGTGGTGGTTAGGTTCTGGTGTCAGACTTGGCCAGGTGATGGTGCCCAGTTTTCTGGTCAGGCAAGCACTGGCCTAACCATTGCAGCAAGGATAATTAGTGGATGGTTGATAAACCAGAAGGCTGATTTATCAAATAATCAATCAGTTGACTGCAGCTGTGGCTGATTACATATATAATCAACTAAGGGCACAATCTCCCACAAATGAGGTAATCCAATCAGCTGGGTTTGATCCAATCAGTTGAAGACTTTGAAGGGAGAAGAAAGAATTTTTACTGCTTCTTCAGCCAGGAAGCCTCTCTTGTGGAGTTCAAGACCCTTCATTGGAGTTGACAGCTTTGATAGCTCACCTCATTTTTTTATGAGCTGTCATTAGAATTGCCTTTAATGTTCATAGTCTTCCAATAGTTTCTTCAGGTTAATCTAGGCTTGATAGTAAACTATCAAGTACCCCCCAAATTCTTTTCGTTTCTACCCATGATGCAATTCCGACGTCACTTTCATATTTTTATATATATGCATATCAGCATGATGCTTTCCAGTCTGAAAAATCATCTTACTTTTCCAGGTCTGCTATGACAAATACTGTAGACTGACTGGCTTAAACATTAGTGACTTTCCTCTCAGTGTTTTGGAGATTAGAAATTTAACATCACAGTATTTCTACACCACACTTTCCCCTGGAGTCTACAGCTCTCTAGTGCTGTTTTTCTGGCAATTCTTTAGGTTCCTTGTTTTTAGATGCATCCCTACCTCCATCATGGCAATCTCTCTCTCCTAACTGACTGTGTTGGAATTTCCTCTGCTTATAAGGACTGTAGCCATATTAGATTAAAGCCCACCCTGATTCAATTATGGCTTATCCAGATAGGATCTCTGAAGGTCCTAATTATGAATGAATTCATATCCAAAATGCCAGGAATTGACATATATTTGTAGGGGACATCAATTCATATTATGTCACCATCAGGAAAGTAGAAAGGTAATACACAGAATGGAAGAAATTTTTTTCAAATTATACACCTGATAAGAGACTTGTATCCTAAACATATAAAGACAAAAATAAAAGACATGCATCCCAATTTAAAGTGAGGAAAGGATTTTAATGGGTATTTCTTGAGCAGATATATGCAAATGGCCAATAAGCACATGAAAGAAGCTCAACATCATTAGTAATTAGAGAAATGTAAAGCAAAATAATAGTCACATACCATTTTACATTCACTAGGATAACTAAAATTAAAAAGACAGATAATAAGTTGGTGAGACTACAGAGACGTTGGAAACTTCATCCACTGATGATAGGACTGTGAAATGGCGAAGTCACTTCGGAAAACGGTTTTTCAGTTCTTCAAAATGTTAAATATAGAGTTAACATATGACCCAGAAATTCTACGCTTTGGCAAATACTTAAGAGAAAGGAAAGCATATATACACTAAAAAAACCCATATACATGTTTAAAACATCATTATTCATAATAGCCAAATGGTGGAAACAATCTAAATGTCAATCAAGTGATGAATGGGTCAACAAAATGTGGTATATCCATACAATGAAGAACTGATTCATTCTATAATATAGGTGAGCCTTGAAAAAATTATGCAAAGTAAAATAAGCCAGTCACAAAAGGCTACATACTATATGATTCCATTTATATGAAATTTCCAAAATAAGTATATCTATAGAGACAGAATATCATTGCCAGGAGCTAGGGAAAGGCAGAAATGGAAAATGACGGCTCATAGGTTTTCATTCTGAGATGATGAAATGATAGAAGATGAAATAGTGGTGATGGTTGTGCAACTGTGAGAATATACTAAACCCCACTGAACTCTCCACTTAAAAGGATGAAATTTGTCAGATGTGAGTCATATCTCATTAAAGTTGCAAAAAATTACCTTGCTCTGCCTCCACAACCTCTAATATTTTTTATAGGCTGTCTCCCCTTTTAATTTTTTTGTCTTAAGTATCCAAAATGATTTGGGAATCGAGGAGAGTTTAATTCAAGCTTTTTTCATTGTGTTTATTGAGGGAAGAAAGAATCTTCTAATAGACAATCAAAGGAATATTTTTCAGGACTTGTAATTTATATAAATTTATGCTATTTGCCTCAAAGGAAACAAAATAAACGATAAATTTTATAAAGCAGGCATGTGAATGACTATACTAATAGGCAGACACAGTGGAGAATATAGAAGCAGTACATCTTATCCTGTGGCATCTCTATTAAGAGAGGGGACACCTAATCAGTTTGGAATTTTAATATTTTAAATTTTTTGATACGATAGATGTTAGAGAGATCCTAAAGAATGAACAGGATTTAGTGAGTAAAGATGCAAAGCAGATAACACCAAACCAAGGGACTGCCCGCCCCTGGAGGAACAGTTCTGGGAATGCTGTTAGTACCATGATGATCAGTAGCATTTTCTGAGCACTCATCAAGAGTCAGATACTATGCTGAGACTTTAAATTTATAGCATATTCTTTTTAATCTCAAAAGCACTACATGCAGTAAATAGCATTTCCTCTATTTTCAGATGAGAAAACTATAGCATAGAAGTTAAGTAAATGGCTAGTATTTGCTGGACTGGGATTCAAACTTAGGCCAATGCCTTTCTACAGCCTCTAGACCAGGGGCAGACAGGGGGTCAGAACATTTTAGAGGTGGGAAACTCAGGTGAAGATTTTGCCTAACTCGTAAGTTATGTGGAAGGAATCCTAGGGCTTTAAGATTGGAGAGAGAGGTTGGTACTACTTTGGGGGCTTGAATATCAATCACAAATATAGTTTCACAGGTATGGAAGGTAACAATTCAAGGTAAATGTGTATTTAAGGAGGGCTATGTATTGATTAATTTAACTTGGCTTATAGCTAAGACAGGGCATATCAGGTTAAAAATTCTAAACATTTTTAAAATTGTACCTTGTACATTTCACTATTATTATACACTCTAGGCATTCCTAGATTATACCATTTCAATGTTTAACATCTATTTTAAACATTTTAAAAATGTTTTCGCATGAGGAAGAACACAGGAATGTCATTTTTGCAGGGTACTGAAAATAGATGGTAATTAATATTTTAAAATGTCACCTGTGTGAGACTAAAGCAAAAAATGTTTATTTCTTACAAAATTTATATTTTG
>PVIY010062969.1:0-10667 GCA_004026745.1 Myrmecophaga tridactyla | reverse complement strand
TAACATAATTGTATTACAGTTAGGTAGTATTGTGCTGTCCATTTCTGAGTTTTTACAATCAGTCCTCTTGCACAATCTGTATCCCTTCAGCTCCAATTGCCCAATATCTTACCCTATTTCTATCTCCTGATGGTCTCTGTTACCAATGAAATTCTCCAAGTTTATTCACTAATGTCAGTTTATATCATTGAGACCATACAGCATTTGTCCTTTTGTTTCTGGCTAATCTCACTCACCATAATGTCCTTAAGGTCCATCCATGTTGTTACATACTTCATAACTTTAGTTTGTCTTACGGCTGCATAATATTCCATCATATGTATGTACCACAGTTTGTTTAGCCACTCGTCTATTGATGGACATTTTGGCTGTTTCCATCTCTTTGCAATTGTAAATAATGCTGCTATAAACATTGGTGTGCAAGTGTCCGTTTGTGTCTTTGCCCTTATGTCCTTTGAGTAGATACCTAACAATGGTATTGCTGGGTCATATGGCAATTCTATACTTAGCTTCCTGAGGAACTGCCAAACTGCCTTCGACAGTGGTTGTACCATTTGACATTCCCACCAACAATGGATAACTGTGCCTCTTTCTCCACATCCTCTTCAGCACTTGTCGTTTTCTGTTTCATTGATAATGGCCATTCTGGTGGGTATGAGATATCTCATGGTGGTTTTGATTTGCATTTCCCTAATAGCCAGGTAAGTTGAGCATCTTTTCATGTGCCTTTTGGTCATTTGTATTTCCTTTTCTGAGAAGTGCCTGTTCAAGTCGTTTGCTCATTTTGTAATTGGGTTGTCCGTCTTTTTGTTGTTGAGTTGAACAATCTCTTTATAAATTCTGGATACCAGACCTTTATCTGATGCATCATTTCCAAATATTGTCCCCCATTGTATAGGCTGTCTTTTTACTTTCCTGATGAAGTTCTTTGATGCGCAAAAGAGTTTAATTTTGAGGAGTTCCCATTTATTTATTTATTTCTTCAGTGCTCGTGCTTTGGGTGTAAGGTCTAGGAAACCACCTCCTATTATAAGATTTATAAGATATCTCCCTACATTTTATTCTAACAGTTTTATGGTCTTAGATCTAATGCTTAGGTCTTTGATTCATTTTGAGTTAATTTTTGTATAGGGTATGGGAAATGGATCCTCTTTCTTTCTTTTGCTTATGGATATCCAGTTCTCTAAGCACCAGTTATTGAAGAGATTGTTCTGTCCCAGGTGAGTTGCCTTGATTGCCTTATCGAAGATCAACTGTCCATAGATGGGAGGGTCTATATCTGAACACTCTATTCAATTCCATTGGTCAGTATATCTATCTTTATGCCAGTACCATTCTGTTTTGACCACTGTAGCTTCATGATATGCCTTAAAGTTAGGTAGCGTGAGGCCTCCAACTTCATTTTTCTTTCACAGGATATTTTTAGCTATTCAGGGCACCCTGCCCATCCAGATAAATTTGGTTATGGTTTTTCTATTTCTGAAAAGTAAGTTGTTGGGATTTTAATTGGTATTGCGTTGAATCTGTAAATCAATTTAGGTAGAATTGACATCTTATATTTAGTCTTCCAATCCATGAACACATTATGCCCTTCCATTTATTTAGGTCTTCTTGATTTCTTTTGACAATTTCTTGTAGTTTCCTTTGTATATGTCTTTTGTATCTTTAGTTAAGTTTATTCCTAAATATTTTATTCTTTTGGTTGCAATTGTAAATGGAATTATTTCTTGATTTCCCCCTCAGATTGTTCACTACTAGTGTATAGAAACACTACAGATTTTTGAGCGTTGATCTTGTAACCTGCCACTTTGCTGTACTCATTTATTAGCTATAGCAGTTTTGCTGTGGATTTTTCAGGGTATTAGACATATAGTATCATATCATCTGCAAACAGTGAGAGTTTTACTTCTTCCTTTCCAATTTTGAAGCCTTGTATTTCTTTTTCTTGTCTAACTGCTCTGGGTAGAACTTCCAACACACTGGGTTGAATAACAATAGTGAGCGTGGATATCCTTGTCTTGTTCCTGATCTTAGGGGGAAAGTTTTCAGGTTTTCCCCATTGAGAATGATATTAGCTATGGGCTTTTCATATATTCCCTTTATTATGTTGAGGAAGTTCCCTTCTATTCTTATCCTTTGAAGTGTTTTCAACAAGAAAGGATGTTGAATTTTGTCAAATGCCTTTTCTGCATCAATCGAGATGATCATGTGGTTTTTCTGCTTTGATTTGTTGATTTAGTGTACTACATTAGTTGACTTTCTTATAGTGAACCATCCTTGCACACCTGAGATGAATCCTACTTGGTCATGGTGTATAATTTTTTTAATGTGCAGCTGGATTCAATACGCAAGAATTTTGTTGAGGATTTTTGCATCTATATTCATTGGAGATATTGGTCTGTAGTTTTCTTTTCTTGTAATATCTTTGCCTGACTTTGGTATGAGGGTGATGTTGGCTTCGTAGAATTAGTTAGGTAGCTTTCCCTCCTCCTCAATTCTTTTTGAAGAGTTTGAGCAGGATTCGTACTAATTCTTTCTTGAATGTTTTGTAGAATTCACATGTGAAGCCAGCTGGCCCTGGGCTTTTCTTTTTGGGGAGCTTCTTAATGACTGACTCAATTTTTTACTTGTGACTGGTTTGTTGAGGTCGTCTATTTCTTCTCGAGTCAATGTTGGTTGTTCATGCCTGTTCTAGTTTGCTAGCTGTCAGATGCAACACACAAGAGACGGACTGGCTTTCAATAAAAGGGGATTTATTCTGTTGGTTCTTCAGAGGAAAGGCACCTAACTTTCCATTGAGGTTCTTTCTTACATGGAAGGCACAGGATGGTCTCTGCTGGTCTTCTCTCCAGGCCCCTGGGTTCTAACAACTTTCCCCGGGGTGACTTCTTTCTGTATCTCCAAAGGCCTGGCTGAGCTGCGAGTGCGGAGATGAGGAATGCTGAGCTGCTTAGGCTGTGCTACATTGCGCTCTCTCATTTAAGCACCAGCCAATTAAGTCAATCGTCACTCATTGCAGCAGACACGCCTTCTAGCCGACTGCAGATGTAATTAGTAACAGATGAGGTTCACGTACCATTGGCTTATGTCCGCAGCAACAAGAATAGGTATACTCACCTGGTCAAGTTGACAACTGAATCTAACTAACACAATGCCTTTCTAGGAAGTTGTCCATTTCACCTACATCGTCTAGTTTATTAGCATCAAGTTGTTCATAGTATCCTCACATTACTTCCTTTATTTCTGTGGGGTCAGTGGTTATGTCTTCTCTTCCATTTCTGATTTTATTTGTATCCTCTCTCTTCTTCTTTTCGTCGACCTCACCAAGAGTCCATCAATCTTACTGATTTTCTCATAGAACCAACTTCTGGTTTTACTGATTTTCTCAATTGTTTTCATGTTCTCAATTTCATTTATTTCTGCTCTAATCTTTGTTATTTCTTTCCTTTTGCTTGCTTTGGGGTTAATTTGCTGTTCTTTCTCTAGTTCTCTCAAGTGGAGAGTTAATTCCTTGGTTTTTGCTCTTTCTTTTTTTTTTTTGATATAGGCATTTAGGGCAATAAATTTCCCTCTTAGCACTGCCTTTGCTGCATCGCATAAATTTTGATATGTTGTGTTTTCATTTTCATTTGCCTCGAGATATTTACTGATTTCTCTTGTAATTTCTTCCTTGACCCACTGGTTGTTTAAGAGTGTGTTGTTAAGCCTCCTCCATATTTTTGTGAATTTTCTGGCACTCTGCCTATTATTGATTTCTACCTTCATTCTTTTATGATCTGAGGAAGTGTTTTGCATGATTTCAGTCTTTTTAAATTTACTGAGACTTGCTTTGTGACCCAGCAAGTGGTCTATCCTTGAGAACAATCATGAGCACTTGAGAAAAAGGTGTATTCTGCTGTTGTGGGGTGTAATGTTCTATATGTGTCTGTTAAGTCTAGCTCATTTATTGTATTATTCAGATTCTCTGTTTCTTTATTGATCCTTTGTCTAGATATTCTGTCCATTGATGAGAGTCGGGGAATTGAAGTCTCCAACTATTATGGGAGATGTGTCTATTTCTCTTTTCAGTGTTTGCCTTATGTATTTTGGAGCATTCAGGCTCAGTACATATATATATACATATATATATATGATTGCTATGTCTTCTTATTGAATTGTTCCTTTTATTAATACATAGTGCCTTTCTTTGTCCCTTTTAACTGTTTTATATTTGAAGTCTAATTTGTTGGATATTAGTACAACTACTCCTGCTCTTTTCTGATTGTTATTTGCATGGAAAATATTTTCCCAACCTTTCACTTTTAACCTAGTTTATCCTTGAGTCTAAGATATGTTTCCTGTAAATAACATAAAGATGGGTCCTGTTTTTTAATCCATTCTGCCAGTCTATGTCTTTTGATTGGGGGAGTTTAATACATTAACATTTAGTGTTAGCACAGTACAGGCAGTACTTTCTTCTACCATTTTGCCTTTTGGATTTTATATGCCATATCTCATTTTTCTTCCTTTTACCTTTACTGATAGTCTTCATTTCTGCACTCTTCTTCACACCTTTCTCTCCTGTCTTTTCTTATCTGTCTCTAGTGTTCCCTTTAGTATTTCTTGCAGAGCCACTCTCTTGGTCACAAATTCTCTCAGTGAATTTTTGACTGCAAATGTTTTAATTTCCCCCTCATTTTTGAAGAACAGTCTTGGTGGATATAGAATTCTTGGTTAGCAGTTTTCCTGTTTAATATCTTAAATATATCATTCCATTGTCTTCTCACCTTCATGGTTTCTGCTGAAAAATCTACGCATAGTTTTATTGGGCTTCCCTTGCATGTGATGGATTGTTTTTCTCTTGCTGCTTTCAAGATTCTCTCTTTCTCTTTGACATCTGACATTGTGATTAGTAAGTGTCTTGGAGTACATTTATTTGGATCAATTCTCTTCACAGTACACTGCACTTCTTGGATCTATAATTTTAAGTCTTTCATAGAGTTGGGAAATTTTCAGTGATAATTTCCTCCATTAGTTTTTCTCCTCCTTTTCCGATCTCTTCTCCTTCTGGGACACCATAACATGTAGATTCATGTGCTTCATGTTGTCATTCAATTCCCTGAGTCCCTGCTCATATTTTTCCATTCTTTTCCCTACATTTTCTTTTGCTTGTCGGATTTCAGATGTCTTGTCCTCCAGTTCACTAATCCTTGCCTCTTGAAATCTGACACTGTAGGTTTCCATTGCTTTCTTCATCTCTTCTACTGTGCCTTTCATTCCCGTAAGTTCTGTGACTTGTTTTTTCAAACTTTCGATTTCTTCTTTTTGTTCATTCCTTGCCTTCTTTATATCCTTTCTCAATTCATTGATTCGATTTTTGGTGAGGTTTTCCATGTCTGTTCCAACATTCTGAATTAATTGTTTCTGCTCCTGTATCTCATCTGAATTGTTGATGTGTTCCTTGGACTGGGCCATTTCTTCAATTTCCCTATTGTGATTTGTTATTTTTTGCTAGTGTCTGGGCATTTAATTACCTTAATTAGTTTATTCTGGAGATTGTTTTCACTTTTTTCCCCCTAGGATATTCTTGCTCAATGACTTTGCTGTCTATCTGTTCTTTGACATTCAGTTCAGCTTATTGTAGTATTCTAGCTTAGGTTTTGTTTAATAGATCACAATTTTTCAGTTGTTTTTTGTTTCTTTCTTTCTTGCCCTGCCTGTATGGTGTCTTTCCCCCACCCCTTAGGAGGGTCTACTTAGGTATTACAGACCGCAGTCAGATTTTCCAAGACCAAACTGTTCTCCTCTCAGGAGGAAAGAGTCATCTGCATCAGTTTTCCCTGAAGGTGGGACCCATCAGATTATAAGACTTTTCCTATGTATTCTCTGGACGCTGCATTTTTCCTATCCTTCCCAGTATGTGGTGCTTGTCTGCCTGCCAGTCCCACCAGCATAAGGTGATGCAGTACCTTTAACTTCAGCAGACTCTCTATGTGGGGGGTGTATACATGGAGACAGAGGAGAGGCTGTAGGTTGGCTTTAATCACCTCCCTTTTCCAGACCCTGGGGTCTGAATTCCTTGAAGGAGGGATTCCACCTGAGCTGGGCCCCACTCCTCTCCTGTGGAAGGCACAGGCTCCAGACAAGCTCTCAAACAAGCCTGTTTCTATCTATGCCTGGGGCAGTGGAGCTGGAGAAGCCTTGCAGTTTTATTCAAAGAGCAGACAAGTGGTAGAAACACAGCCACAAAAAAGAAAAAAAAAATCCTCCTTTTGAGTCTGGGCCTCGTTCCTCAGGTTTGCCAATCAAGAGCTTTAGTTGGTACGTTGCTCTGTGTATCTGCAGGTGCTATGTGCCCCCTCCTTTCCTGCAGGGCCCAAACCTTTTCAGATCCAAAAAACCTGTTTGTTTGTTTTCTTTTTTCTTTTTCTGTCAGCTCTGCCCCTACGGCGCTGGGGCAAAAACCACCGACCTCGCTTTTACTCAAGGTTCACCTGAGCTGGGGGCCTATTTTTAGTGGTCAGAATTTGTTAATTAATTCCACGATTTGCATTTGGTTGTGCTCAGCCCCTGCTGCTACCGAAGTCTCTTGCCTTTCCCCTCTGGGAAGCAGCCTGTGGGGGAGGGGCACCGGCTGCCACAGTTTGGGGAACCCACGGTTGGGGGGGGGCTTGCAGTTGGTCCATCTGGTCCAGACTGGGTATGCTGTATGTCTGGTCACTGACATGGGCCCAACAGTTGTTCTGTACTGTTTCTGGCTATTTATTAGCTGCTCTGGAGGACGAACTAAATCCCACACCTTGTTAAGCAGCCATCTTGGCTCCACACCTTGATTTGATTTTTGATGAGATTTTCCACATCTGTTTGAACACCCTGAATTAGTTGTTTCAACTGCTGTATCTCATTCCAAGTGTTGGTGTGTTCCTTTGGGCCATATCTTTGATTTTCCTTGTATAACTTGTTATTTTTTGCTGGCATCTAGGCATTTGATTTCCTTAATTAGTTTATTCAGGAGATTGTTTTCACTCTTTTACCAAGCATTTTCTTGCTGGATGGCTTTGTTCCCCCTCTGTTCTTTAACATTCAGTTCAACTTATTCTAGACCTCTAACATGGGTTCAGTTTAACTGATCAGAACTTTTCAGTTCTTGTTTATCTATTTCTTGTCCTGCCTATATGAAGTTTTTTTTTTTTTTTTGAGAAGGGTCTCCTCAGACATTATAGACCCCAGTCAGATTTTCCCAGACCAGTAAGGCCCACATCTCAGGAGAAAAGAGTAGCCACATCAGCTTTCCCTAAGGGTGAGACCCAACCGGTTGTCAGACTTTCCTATGAAGGTTCTAGAATCTGTGCTTTTCTTATCCTACCCAGCCTTTGGTGACTGTCTGCCCATAGCATTCCACCAGCTGAAAGTGATGTGATGCCTTTAATTTCAGCAGATTCTCCCTGCAGGGGTGTGGCTGAGACACAGGTGAGGTTGTAGCATGGTTTTAACCGCTTCAGTTTTCCAGTCCCTGGGGTCTGAATTCCTTGAAGGAGAGATTCCACTTGAGCTGGGCCCCACGTATCTCTTGGGGAAGACACCCCCTTTAGGGAATTAACTCTTTTCACCAGATTAGTTACTTTGTCTCTCAGACAAACTTAATTCTGCCCTTGCCTGGGGCACTGCTGGAGCCTCACAGTACTTCCAATTCTAACCAATGAGCTGTTAGGGAGTAGGAAAAAAGCAAATCCCTGCGGCTTGGGTTTGTCAATCAAGAGCTGAAGGTGGTACATAGCTCAACGTAACTTCAAGCTCTATGTGCCCCGGTTTCTTGGAATTCAGTGCTTTTCCAGTATTTTGTGCTCCAACTCAAAAAGCCTCTTTTTATTTTTTCTCCTGTCAGCCCTGCCCTTCTTTGCTTGGGCAAAAACTCCTAGTACTTTTAGTACTTACTGCAGTTTTATCTTTGCTTGGGGACTAGTTTCAGTAATCAGAATTTGGAGACACAACTACTGATCCTGCAGAAATAAAGGAGGTAACAACAGCATACTAGGAGCAACTATATACTAATAAACTCAACAAGGTAAATGAAATGGACAACTTCCTAGAAAGGCATGAAGAAGCAACACTGACTCCAGAAGAAACAGACAACCTCAACAAACCAATCACAAGTAAAGAGATTGAATCGGTCATCAAGAAGCTCCCAAAAAAGAGAAGTCCAGAACCAGGTGGCTTTACATGTGAATTCTACTAAGCATTCAAGAAAGAATTAGCACCAATCCTCTCAAACTCTTCAAAAAAATTGAGGAGGGAAATCTACCTAACTCATTTATGAAGCCATATCACTCTAATACCAAAGCCAGACAAAGGTACTACTCAAAATAAAATTACAGACCAGTATTTCTAAGGAAAATAGATGCAAAAGCCCTCAATAAGGCCAAGATGGCAGATTAGTGAGGTGCAGGATTTAGTTCATCTTCCAAAACAGCTAGTAAATAGCCAGGAACAGTACAGGACAACTGCTGGGGCCACATTAGTGACCAGACACACAGCATACACCAGTCTGGACAAGCTGGACCAGCTGCAAGCACACCCAGAACTGTGAGTTGCCCAAGCCATGGTGGCCGGAGCCTGTACCCCCAAAGGCTGGCTCCCAGAGGGGAAAAGGAGACACTTTACTACCAGCAAGGGGCTGAGCAACAAAGCTCAAATTTGTGACATTAATGAACAAATTCTGGTTATTAGAAACAGACCCCCAGCTCAGCTGAACCCTGAGTAAAAGCTGAGGTTGCTGGGTTTTGCCCTGGCATACAGGGGGCAGGGCTGACAGAAAAAACAAACAAAAAAAAAAAACTTAGGTTTTTTAAGATCCGGCAGCACAAGATGCATGAAAGGGTCTAGGTCCTGATGGAAAGGAGTGGGAACACTGGATCTGGAGACACACAGAGCAAAGTCCCAACTTAAGGTCTTGACTGGCAAACCAGAGGTACAGGGCTGGCACTGAAAAGGATTTCTTTTTTCTTTTTTGTGGCTGTGCTTCTATGGCTTCCCTGCTCTTTGGATACAACTGCAAGACTTCTCAGGCTCCAACTGCCACAGGCAAGGGCAGAATTAAGCTGTGCCTTCCCCAGGAGAGGGGTGGGGCCAAGCTCAGGTGGAATCCCTCCTTCAAGGAATACAAACCCCAGGGTCTGGAAAACTGAAGTAGTTAAAGCCAGCCTACAACCTCTTCTCTGTCTCGACCACACCCCCAGTAGGGGAGTCTGCTACTTCCCTATCCTTAACCTATCCCTAACCTTGAAGTTAAAGGTACCACATCACCTTATGCTGGTGGGACGTGCAGGCATACAAGCGCCACATACTGGGCAGGACAGGAAAAACACAGGGTCTAGAGGTTTCATAGTAAAGTCTTTTAACCTCCTGGGTTTCACCCTCAAGGAAAACTGACACAGGTGACTCTTCCCTCCTGAGAGGAGGCCAGTTTGGTCTGGGAAAATCAGACCGGGGTCTATAAAATCTAAGTAGACCCTCCAAAGGGGGAAAAAAAGGCACCTTACAGGCAAGAAAACAAGAACTGAAAAATTCTGATCTGTTAAAAAAAAAACCAAGCTAGAGGTCTAGAATAAGCTGAACTAAATGTCAAAGAACACCTGGACAACAAAGTCATCCAGCAAGAAAGGCCTGGGTAAAAAAAGTGAAAACAATCTCCAGAATAAACTAATTAAAGAAATGAAATGCCTAGTTGCCAGGAAAAAATAATGAATCATACTAGGAAAACTGAAGATATGGCTCAATTAAATGAACAAACCAACAATTCAAATGAGATACAGGAGTTGAAACAATTAATTCAGAATGTTTGAACAGACATGGAAAACCTCATCAAAAATCAATCAATGTATAGACCCTCTCATCTATGGACAACTGATCTTTGAAAAAGCAGTCAAGCCAACTCACCTGGGACAGAACAGTCTCTTCAATAAATCATGCCTAGAGAACTGGATATCCATATGCAAAAGAATGAAAGAGGACCCATATCTCACACCCTATACAAAAATTAATTCAAAATGGATCAAAGACCTAAACATTAGGTATAAGATCATAAACTGTTAGAAGAAAATGTAGGGAAATATCTTATAAATCTTATAATAGGAGGTGGTTTCCTAGACCTTACACCCAAAGCACGAGCACTGAAGAAAGAAAGAAAGAAATGGGAACTCCTCAAAATTAAACACTTTTGCACATCAAAGAACTTCATCAAGAAAGTAAAAAGACACCCTACACAATGGGAGACATATTTAGAAACTAGATATCAGATAAAAGTTTAGTATGCAGAATTTATAAAGAGATTGTTCAACTCAACAACAAAAAGACAGCCAATCCAATTACAAAATGGGAAAAAGACTTGAACAGACAATTCTCAGAAGAGGCAATACAAATGGCCAAAAGGCACATGAAGAGATGCTCAACTTCCTGGCTATCAGAGAAATGCAAATCAAAACCACAATGAGATATCATCTCACACCCAACAGAATGGCCATTATCAATAAAACAGAAAATGACAAATGCTGGAGAGGATGTGGAGAAAGAGGCACACTTATCCACTGTTGGTGGGAATGTCAAATGGTACAACTGCTGTGGAAAGCAGTTTGGCAGTTCCTCAAAAAGCTAAATATAGAATTGCCATATGACCTGGCATTACCATTGCT
>PVIY010062968.1:0-10668 GCA_004026745.1 Myrmecophaga tridactyla | reverse complement strand
AGTTATAAGTTTCTGAAAAGTAAACTTAGTGAGTGAAACTTTTAAAGAGTTTCAGATAGAGCGCTGAGAATTCTCTAGGAATTATGGGAAAACTGCGGGTTTCTCCCCCCAAGTTTCTACCCTTGGGTAGATGTACTATCCAAAGTGAACAGCATGGGAAAATTCCTCTCGTGGTGTTGGTCTCTGCTGGTCACAGCAGGGAGTTACATTTTTAAACTTTTGAGCTTCTGGGTCCTGGGTTAGCCAGATTCGGGCAAATTAGGTTTTGGTATTTGTTCCATATAGATGCATGTAGAAACATCTCAATGTAGGCTTTTACTTATTTTCAGAGCTCCGTTAATTTATGGGCAGCATATCTGCTTCCATTGTTATTAGTGTGATGTTAGTTCAGCTTTCATGTTTTCTATAACCATAAATTTCTGTCCCTTTTAGCTTTTGTCGGCATGCTATAGATGATATGGGTCTGCCTAGCTTAGCTTTGGACGCTGAGGTCTCACTCACTTCCTTAGCTAATATGGTGTAGGAGAGACTAGAGTGGGAGACTCTAGTCCATTTGGGCAGTGGAGGATAAGAAAAGTTTTGCTGCCCAAAGGTAGAAAATGGTGCTAGATTCCAGTAGTCACTGAACTGTAGCCTTTTCCTTTGGCCCTCTCCATGAAACTGGGTTTCTACCTTTCTGAAGTTCATTGTTTCAGTCCCTGCTCATATTGGTGTTTGACCTAAACACTCACATACTCAGGTGGGTCTCTGACACCTGCCTAGTTCTGCCCTCCTTATCATCTAAGGCTGGCTGAACACTGTTTCCCATTTACCTGGATACAGAATGGGTTTATTCCCAAAGAATATTTTATAATCCTGACACAGTCACCTCCTCCACCTCATTTATCTTTGTGACTTCTTCCAGGAGGACTCTTCTGTTGCCACACCCCACCCATTCCACCCTCATTGAATATAAGATGAGTTTGTCATACCGTAAAGCACCCTGGTCAGTGCTCTTCTCTGTTTCTCCAACCTTGTTGCTGCTTATTCCTGGTTGCTTCTGTTTTCCATCCTTCTCTCTCTCCTGCCCTCAATTTTGCTCTTGGTTGAACTTGCTGGATTATGATACTATTCTTTGGTCTTGACCTTTTCTTGGCCTCTACCAGGTTTTGTTTTCATTCTTATTGCTACAAATAAAAGGACATAAAAGCTTTGCATTGCAATTGCAGAGGGGAGGAAGATAAATGTCTAAACAAATTTGTAAAGCCACCTGGAGTCCAACAAGTATAGAATAGAAAAAAAAAATAACAGAGAAGCAAGTGACCAGGAGAAACTAATAGGAGAGAGGATCCATGACAATATTTAAAAGACTCCGGTGACTATATTCAATAATATACAGAGCACGGTGAAAAACAAAGTAAACTTAAAAGTTCGCCCAAGGGTGTAAATGTGATCTCATAGACATTATTGAGACTTGGTGGTGTGGAATAATGATAATGGAATGAGGACGCCACTGGAAGCCAGTCCTAGTTTGGGTGTTGTCCCTAACTATCCTTGTGGCCATCCTGGAACTCAGTTTTCTCCTTTGAAAATTGGGGAGACTAAATTTTATCTCTACATTCCTTTCTAGTTCTGACATTCTGTGAATATTGCCCGTGGCCTATTCTTTCACAATTGGGCCAATACATTATAGGTTCAGCAAACTGCTGTTTACAAGCTTTTTTTTTTTTTTTGTATGCAGTATGGTGGGGTCACATTTCATTATTTTTCCATGTGAGTATCCTGTTATTGCAACACCTTTTGTTGAATTTTTGTTTGTTTGTTTTGCTTACTTGTTTGTTTTTTGGGGGGGCAGTGCATGGACAAGGAATCGAACACAGGTCTCCAGCATGGCAGGTGAGAATTCTGCCTGCTGAGCCACTGTCACGTTGCCCAACAAACTTTTTAAAGAGCTACATATAACTCAGAAATAGTAGAGAAATTATAATTGTTAGTGACTGGGTTTTCAACAGGGAGGAGAAGAGACTGAAACTTGATCAAAGGAGCTTTATTTTGAGGCTACGTGCAGGTGGGTTGATGCCTAAGATGGAGACAGCACCGAGAAGGGGAAGGGGTGCAGCTTATATAAGATGGTTGACAGGAAGTAGGGAAAGGGAGGCATTGGGTTTTCTCTGTCTGGCTTGGAAGTGAGAAATTGTCAGGCTAAGCTTATCATAAGCTTGTAGCTGCTGGGGCTGTAGCTACCAGAGGACAAATGTTGGATAAGGGGAGTTATAGCAGGAGTGCAGTTGCCAGAGGGGGATACAAGGACACTCAGGCAACTGCTCTGTGGGCTGGGGCAGATTTGGTTTTGCAAGGGACCTCCTGGAAATTATGGGTGGGGGAAGTTTCTTGGAATATTTGCTAGGGGTTGTTCACATTATGGTAGAAGGGGTTCCGTCTAACAGTTGGGAGATGATGGTATGTGAAATCACCAACATATGTTGTGAAACATTCATCATCATTGTACAGTATTTAATTCTAGTTTTATAAAAAGTTACAGCATTTTGACAGCCAGCTCATGAATGATCTACCACTATCAGTTGTGTATTACCATCTCCACTCTGAAGTCATTCTTTTTTCATGTGGTACTTCTTAAAGTTTCTTGGAGGTATTTGAATTTGAAAGCATTTTATTGCACAGAGACTGTGGGGTAGCACAAGTCATTGAATAAAGAAGCATTAGGTATAAGAAGTCTTTTTGTATCTTCTGGAAATGGAAGCAGGAAACTTATTTCAGCCTGAAACTCAAGGGAAAGAAGCACCAGGGAGTTGCTCTTTCAGTTCTGATACCACAAATGTTTATAATCAAGAATGCGTGATTCAACTAGATTTACATTTGAATGCCATATCTGCCTTATAGAATAAGTTATTTAATGCCTCTAACCCCAGCTCTCTCGTGTGAAAAATGAGAAATATTATTTGTTTCCTAGGCTTATATTAAGAACTGAAGGAGATAACCTGTGGAGCATTTTGGACACACAAGAAATGTTATATAAGTATTTAGCCTTTAATAAATGATTGCTTTAGTTTCCTGGACTGCTCCAGCAAATGCCATGCAATAGGTTGGTTTAAACAATGGGAATTTGTTAGCTTACAGTTTTGAGGCTAAGGCTAAGAGAAAGTCTAAATCAAGGCATCAGGAAGGTGATGCTTTCTTCCTGAGAACTGGTGTTTTGGGACTGGCTGCCAGTGATCCTTGGTCCTGGGCTCCTCTGTCACATGGCAGTGCACATGGCAGCCTCTCCAGGCCTTTCCATTCTTTTCTAGATTCCATTGAATTCCAGCTTCTTGCTTCCTGTGGCTTTTTCTCACTGTCCGGTAATAGGATTAAGACCCATCCTGATTGAGTGGGCCACATCTTATCTGAAAAAAGTCTTACCTGGAATGGATTCATACCCATAGAGATGGAGTAAGTTTAAGAATGTGTTTTTTTCTGGGGTACATACAATTCTGAACTATCACAATGATAAAACTTGCCTTTATCATTATTATTTATTATTTATCCAGCTTCCAAAGTGGAGATTCTTCAGTAGGATATACACTTATACAGGCTAGAGTGAGTTTCTCACGTCAAATTGCACAGTCTAAGTATCTAAATTGTCCTTGATTGTCTTCAATCTCCAATTTAATATTGTAAAATTTGACTTCCAAAATATTATGGAAAATGTAGTTTAACAAATTAAAAAGGAATAGTAAGGATATTTAGATGTTCAAAATAGCAAACAGTCTAAACTATTTAAATCGTAACACACAGTCTAAACTATTTAAGGAAGGAGTATGCTTTTATATTAGCTTACTATAAGTAGTGGCTCCTCAGTTTCATGTTCTAGCCATGATATCATTTATAAAATAACATAAAATATTGCAGGAACATTTCTATTTAAAGAACTAACCCTATTTTTTGAACAGTAAGTCAAAACCACTGATCATTATATATGCCTTCTGATGTTTTGTTTATAAACTGAGTAGATAAGCAGTAGGAATGGTAGAAACATGACTTTGTAAAAATAGTGTTTTGGATACATGTCCTCTAAATAGTAGATATAAAGGCAAATACCATTTTATAATGAAAGTGAGGAAAAATATATTTGGAATATTGAGAGCTTTGGTAAAGAAGTAGTTGGGTAGATTTGCTAATCTACAACCTGGCTTGTGAAAAAGTAATGAAAACAATGGTTTTAGAATGATATATTTTATAAATATTTTCGGGATAAAGGCTTTTATTCAACATTCTTGGGAGAGTGTAACAGTAGTAATTAATAATTTCTTTGCAGAAGTTATCTGTAACCTTTTAAAAGTTCTCTTCTCCCATAAAAGTTTTTGAGTGATTGGATTAAATCTAGCTGATTGGATTCTTTCATTGTGGAAGACACAGCTTTAGTTGATCATAGATGCAATCAGTCATAGATGCAAAATCAACTGACTGATGATTAATAAACCAGCCACAAAATGTCCTTGCAGCATGGTTAGGCCTGTGCTTACCTGACCAGACGACTGGGCACCATTACCTGGCCAAGTTGACACCTGAACCTAATCATTAGAGTATCCTTTGATTTCTTCTTCATGCTGGAGTTTTTATGTGTAGGTAGTTTATGCAGTTCCAGAAACACTTTTCTGAATCTCCTTGCCACAAATGTGTTCAATCTTTTTTCAGAGTCTTGAAAGGCAATGAACTGCATATACCTCAGATAATGAAGTAACCCCCGGGGGATATGGGAAGGACCCCTGTAACCAAACACATTGATATTGCTGCAGCAAATATTCACAATTGGTGGGATAAATAAATAGAATAGTCTCTCATTAGTTCATGTCAGAAGATGTAGCCAGGTGAGGCTTGTGGCCAAACTTAAATAAAAGGTTTTCATTTTTAGAGTATTCAGACTTTAGAATTGTGAAAAAGAAACCTCAGAATGTACATATTATCTCTGAGTAGGCTGTTTATATTATCTGTGGATTTCATTTCAGAGTATTAAAAAGGGCATTAAAATATTTGGTGTAAAGAGATTTGAGGTCTGGTGCAGTTAAGGATCATTTATACAGTTGAAGAAATTCAGACTTTTAATAACCATGTGGAGTGAGTCAATGACTCAATTATGATCTAGACTTCGAGTCTGAAACGGTTCTTTGAGGCTAGAATCCATTCATAAAATATTGAAATGTATAAACCAGCTTATTTACCTCTACAAGATTTTACAACAAGGGCTTACACTCAGGGCCACTTGGTTGCTTTGTTGATATGAGAACGTTATTTCATCCTCTAAGAAACGAAACATAAAGCTACAGTCAAAAAAGCCACCAAGTCCAGATGAGCTCTCCAGGTTGTTAAAAGAGGTTTTGTCCTTTTCCATTTCCCGTAATAGCCCAGCTGCGCCAGCATCTAAAATTGGAACTTACTCATGTGTTCACCAGGTACCACGGCATAAAAATCAAAAGTGGAGAAAGCTGAAACAAGATATTGCAAAAATAGAAATTGGAACTGGGAATAGGGAAAGAGGTACTTAATGTAAAGAATGTAAATGAAAAGCAAGAAAGCAAAGAAAAGCAACCATCTGGAAATACTTCCATAGGGCAAAGTGCACACAAGAATTTTATTAAACAGAGTGAATTTATTGGTTGAAAAATGATCATTAATCCACCTAATTACCTTAGTTGTGTTGGCTGTTTTGGTTCATCCACTCAAATTCTCTGGCTTATATTTTTATATTTAAAAACACAGGGCCCAAAGTCAGTTAGTGGGGAACTTTGGAATAATCCCAATTCTGACTGTAGTTTTCTTTTCACATAGAAGAGTTGGGCATTAGGGGAGACTCTGAGAATGAGAAGATGCAAACCTGAAAGATGTTTTACAGAGTGGATGCTTTGCAAAGGGCTGGACTCAATTTGTGGCTCTTAATTTGAGAAGCCCTTTTTGTCTGGAGACTTGCTTATCCTCATGGCCGCTGTAGGATAAATTATTGCCTCTTTTTCCTGCAAGCACTCTTTGCCTCATACATGAGCCTCTGCATCTAGGTATCCTCATGGAGCTAGGGTGGTTCACCTTCCTGCTGTTGGCTGTCACAGTTCAGTTCTTCGAGCGCCCCACTGATTCTCTCCTGCTGCCACCTGTTCTCCATATTCCTGCTCAGCTCAGCAGGATCATACTCTGTCAAGAAACCCCACACTAGGGTTAATAGGCTGTAAGAGTTCTAGTCCCAGCTTTGCCAGCATCCTAGCAGCTTGGGGAGGTTGGACTGGTTGTGCCTTATTAGCTCCTTCCCAACAGCATCACCAAGTATCTACAAGCCAAAGGTTTTGTGCTGGATAACACTCACCACCACAAGATTAATAGCTGTTACTCACTGGGGTATGTCTTTTGCCAGAGACTTAGAAACATTGATTCTAGTCCTCACTCACCTATGTGACTAGTAATACATCACTTCACTGACCCATATGAAGTCTGTTATATTCTATCATTTTTAACCTACAGAAATGGCAGTTTCATATGGTTAGGCCTAATATTTTATAGGTAAGGAACAGGAGTACAGGGAAGTTAAAATATCTTGCATCAGGCCATGGTGGCTCAGCAGGCAGAGTTCTTGCCTGCCATGCCGGAGACCCGGGTTCAATTCCTGGTGCCTGCCCAGGCAAAAAAATATAAATAAATAAATATATATTTATATATATATTTATAACATATAAATAATAAACATATATATATATATATCCTACTCCTTGACTCAGAGCTAGCATTTTAATGCAAGACATTTAGCTCCAGGGCCGATGGTCCGGCCATCAGTTTCTCACTGATTGTTAAGAACTGTATAAAGTAAATTAATTGGTTCCTTCTTTGAAGGGCTTTCAGGGTAGAGCAAGATGCAAAAGGGATGTATAAAGCCTTTGAGACCCCCTAATCCTGCAAAGTACTGCCCCAGTGCAGGGCATTTGGAACAGAGGGTAAAGCCCTAATATTCAAGGGTCTTAGTTTCTTTGCTGCTGAAATAAATTCCACACAGTGGGCTGGCTTAACAATGGGTATTTATTATCTCACGGTTTTGAGGTTAGGAGAACTCCAAAACTGAGGCATCAGCCAGGTGATGCATTCTCCTTAAAGACTGTGGCATTCTGGGGCTGGTTGCGTGATCTTGGTTCCTGACTTTTCTGTCACAGATTTCTGGCTTCTTCCCACGGCTATTTCTGTGTCTGAAATTCACTCTGCTTGCAGAGTACCACAGTTGTCTGGATTAAAGCCCAACCTCGATTCAGTTAGGCCACACCTTAACTGAAGTAATGTCTTTAAGAAAACTATTTACAGGGTGTTCACACCCACCAAAAGGTGGTTTAAGACCGTTTATGAGCATATTGATTTAAAAAGATAATAATTCCTTTAAGATTAACAAGACCAAACTGGAATACACAATTCAATGCCCCACACCGAGGTTGACAACTGAAGATGAAAAGGACATTGCTGTTGTCTGGATACTAAACCGGAGCTTTCAGGGAGTCAGAATCATTTCCCAGTGCAGATTTCTAAGGGCCTAAATGCCTCAGAATGTCTGGAGTCAAGGCAGTGAGGGGACTGCAGTCTATTGCAATTGGACCTGAGCCAGGAATACGAATCAAGGAAGTCTCTCTCTCTCTTTCCTGCCTCCTTCCCCAGCTCTGCTTCTGTTTTCTTTTGGATATCTGCGTCTCATCTCTCTCTTTTATTATCATCCCAAGGATGCCCCTTCATTCCATTGCCCACAAAGATTGATGAAAATCATGGCATTCCAGTTAGAAAGTTCCCAGAGAGACAAGCTGGTTGATCAGACTTGGTCAGAGGTCTCTCCTTGCCCCTCCTCTTCCTCTCCCCCTGACCCTAAAGCCAGTGGTAGTTTCCATGGCCTGTGTCTATATATTAAGGGATGTATACATACTTTCTGAGGAGGAGACATGCACAGTAGACATATTGACATGTATGCTATAGTGGTAATCAAGCCCACATGAGAAACTGGAAAAATTTGTTTTCATGCTCTTTTTTTCTTCTGGTGTGTCTCAGAAATCTTCACAGTCAATTCCCAGAATAGGGGTCTGCCTTCTCTCTTTGCAAGCTGCCCCATGGCTGTGATGTCATACGTCCATGTTTCACTGCAACTTCACTAAAAATCTCCAGTGGGAAGTAAGTCCAATGATAAAAGAAGGAATTTGTTTCAGAACAAGACCCGTACTAACTCAGATAATGTGAGGAATGGCTATAATTAGTAAGAGCTTAAAACCATTTATGAGCATATCAATTTAAAAAGATAATTCCTTTAAGAGTAACAAAAAAGTAAATTTTTAGAGCACCATTATAGAGTGCCCACCCTTCCTGGTTAGTCCAGGACTGTCCTGGTCTTAGCACTGAATGTCTCGGGTCCTTGAAACCCCTCAGTCCCAGGGCATGCCAGGACTGTGGGTCACCATGAAACGGCCCTTTGCCCAAGTCCATGAAATGCCTTGTTATACTCTCTAGAATGGATGCTGAGGGGAAAAAGAATCTATTTACCTTCTCTTCCTCACAAAGTATTTGGGTTAATCTATACTGTTTATCCCTACAAATCTATACCAAATTTTTAAGAAAGTGCATTTCATTGAATTGAGGTTCAGTAAACCTTCCGCTGTAGCAGGTGTGAATTTATTACAGAATGCATAAGTATAAGAGCTATTTTACAGTTTACCTGTTCTGAAACAGCATCTCTCAGACTGCCATGTGCTTATGAATCCCCTGTGGATCTTGTTAAAAGGCAGATTCAGGTTCAGTAGATCTGGATGGGCTGGGGTTCCACATTGTTAATCAGCTCTCAAGCTACATGATGCTGATGGTCTGAGGACCACACTTTGAATAGAAAGAGTTTAAGTCAAAATCTGCTGTCTAAAATCTCCACACTTGATGGACAGGACTTCAACAGGAGTAGCATTTTGGGGTGTGCCTCTCTAGGGTGATGTAGGAATTACCAGGGCTCACACTTGGGAATTGGAAAACGAAGGTGGTTGGGTGGAATGGGTCTGGGCTCATGGTTTTTGCTCCTATACATGATGTAGCTGCTACCTCTGATCTTCCACTGCCCTTGGTAGGGCTCAGAGGTGCCACTTACAGTGGCCCCATTAGTGCAGAACCCCGCTTAGACCTTCTTTGCACCACCACCAGGGCTGTGACTCTGAGTGGCCCTTATGCACCCCCAGTTATATTCTCTTCAGGCACTCCAGGTGCAAGTGTGGCTTCTGCTTTGATTCCAATGACTCCCACATCCCACAAACAAATGAACAAAGCAACAAAACAGAAGCAAACACATTTTGTTTTGCCATTCTCTGGTCATCTTACTCTCATTCTCCCAGGTTGGTTGAGCCATTTCTGCCTCTTTGCTTCAGGAATGCCACCCCCCAAACAAACAGCTTTTGGGAAGCTGACAGTGTTTTGGAGTGGAGGACCTTGAAGACTTCAATGAATTTCTGCTGAATGACTTGCCCACTTTCTTGACTTGGACAGGGAAACTATCTATAATATGCTTATGGTTTCCCAAAGCAGCGAGAACAAAAGAGAAATTTTCTTACAACACTAATATGTATTTTGGTCATTAAATTTCAAACTTGTATAGGAAAAATGAATTGTGTTAATGTTTAAAGCACACTAATTTGCTCTGCTATATGTATAGAAATAGCTGTGCTTCAGATAATAAATGACTGACTTTGCAAATGATAGCTGGTGGAATACCTGATCTATTGACAGCCAATATCATCACCTGATTGCAAACTAGAAGTTCCTTTCATTATGACACTACTTGGGTGATCGTTTTGCAAAATCTGCCTCTGATCCTATTTTCATGGCCTAATGTGTAAGACACAGCATGTGAGAGCCATATGGAAACTGAAGCACTGAGCAAACGCAAAATCTTTTAAACTTAACTTTATAATGAGGTAGGTGCTGTCTGGATGGCTTAGTGAAAATGCCACTTAAGATTTTAGTCTCAGCCATCCTCTACCTTCTGGATTATGGAATATCACTTGATGATCTTTGGAAATTTCTAATAAGAATAAGAAACCTACTGAAGGAATAACCATAGAGGTGAGAGTCCATTTTCTGTGACCTCTAACTGATACTCATTTGGAGTGTGTACACTGTGCAGGCTGAGCCTGGACGGGCATGGATCTGTTTTGAACAGACGCCTGTTAACAAAAATTAGCTTTGCTTTAGGGACGGCTAGTGTCTCTGCAGACAGCAAAATTTTGTTAAGGCTTAATTGTGATCTCCTGACATGCATGACAAAACTGGATGAAGGAACAGGAACCGCCTGCTTGGCAGCTCTGAGAGCAACTGGAAAGCTCAGAGAAGGCATTAAGGAAGAAACAATGCTGACAGAAGCTGGGCAGGAAGACAGGGCTATTTGATGCAGAGGGTGGGTGTTAACTAATTTATTTTGGGTGAGGTAGATCTGATTTCCAAGCTAGACTGCAAGCTGTTGCCAGTGCAGCCAGGTACAATGTCCTACCAGCTGCATGAGTATTATCCATCGCCAGGTGGCTGACCTCTATATCGTATTCATCTCCCCGTGTTCAGACTGACTGTGCTGGGTCAGTCGGACACTGGCAGCTCATTTTTCTTACCCTGGAACATTACTGCTATAGTACGTTGTGCTGGTTTGAAAGGATGTAT
>PVIY010062967.1:0-10665 GCA_004026745.1 Myrmecophaga tridactyla | reverse complement strand
GTATATATAAATATCTATGTATTTATATATCCTGTCAGTTCTATATTTATGGAAAACAGACTAATGCAGAATTTGATATTAGCACTCACGTGGTTCTTGAGAAACAGAATCTTAGAAATGAGATTTCTGAGATGATTCTGGTTTTTGGAATGGCATACACACTGATTTTATTTAAAGGCACTAATGATTCTATTTACAATGATCAAGAGGGAACTAAAATCTTTGGCAAGAAATGGCAAAACAAATACCGAAAATATGACTTTGGGAATTTAAATGCTTATAAGAAGTTAGGATCTACCTGACAGATCTTTGCATAGTTAGAAAATATAAAGATTTTAGCAGTTTTTCCCTAAATATACTGGGCAAATTTGTTAAAGGTAATGATGAGTTCAGGACTTCAAATTCCATTTCAAGCACCACATAAAGTGAGGTAGTTCATAAGAGAGGACCCAGTATTATTGCTGTATTTTCTTACTAAAATGATTTTTTGATTTGTGTACTCTCAAGAATGTGTGGAAACATGTTTTCTAAAAGAGGTAGTGAAACAAAATGTCTGCTGCATCTGCCTTATCATGTCCAGGCATGCCCAGGTCCACTTGCATAACAAGGTGAAATGTCTACCTTCCAGATAAGAGAAATCAGCTAAGAGCCAGAGCTTATAGCACAACTCTCTTCCATTCCCATGATAACTCCTGCCCTACAAGTTCTGCTTAGCACTGTCCCTGTCTGTTCCTATGGCAACTCACACCCTGTTTGCTAGGCTATATAATACAGAAACAAAGGATATTTAAGGCTCAGACTTTGGACAGAAGTCCTCTGAGTCTGCCTCAGCAATAAGAAAAGCTTGTTCCCTTCTCAGAGGCTTTGGTGCTTTCTTGTGTGGTGTTCAGAGTTTTTCCCTACTTCTTAGCAAGATAAGCCCTGAAAACTAGACCAGAGCTGCACCCATTGGAGTGGTAAGAAAGGCTATTTGATGAGGTATAGGGACTGACAGGTCCTGCCTTTCAGGCAGACAGGAGACTGATCACCTCCTAAACTGGGCCACGTACCTTCAGACAGAGGAGAGGATAATAGGGAAACCCCTGGTAGTTAGGTACATTCTGATTTTGTCAGAATATGACTTGTCATATTGTCGAGTGCCTGGTGTGTGAAAGTTTCTGAACAAGATGTGGCTATGTCCTGAGACTTTGGCATTGAGTCACCCATCAGTGAATTGTGTGTCCTGATCTGCAGTTCTCTGGGTCCTCATATGGCTCATAAGGTGGCCCTCACAAAAAGAAAGTGCTGGTTGGGGGTTTATACCAATCTGCCTCATGCCAAGAGGACCCTAAACTCTTGTGAGGGAAGTGGTCAGAGATGGATGAAACAATTGATATCATCTTGTTTATCCATTTGTTGTCTGGTGCCCTGGGAGGATCACTATGGGTGTGTTCTAGTTTCCTAGCTGCCAGAATGCAATGCACCAGAGACAGAATGGCTTTTAATAAAAGGGGATTTATTTAGCTAGTTCTTCAGAGGAAAGGCAGCTAACTTTCCACTGAGGTTCTTTCTTACATGGGAAGGCACAGGATGGTCTCTGCTGCCCTTCTCTCCAGGCCTCTGCATTCCAACAACTTTCCTCAGGGTGATTTCTTTCTGCACTTCCAAGGTCCTGGGCTGAGCTGCGAATGCTGAGATGAGATATGCTGAGCTGCTTGGGCTGTGCTATTTTGCAGTCTCTCATTTAAGCACCAGTCAATTCGGTCAAGTGTCATTCATTGCAGCAGGCATGCCTCCTAGTCGACTGCAGATGTAAATCAGCAACAGATAAGGTTCACTTACCATTGGTCCACGGCTACAGCAACAGAACTACATGCCTTCACCTGGCCAAGTTGACAACTGAATCTAACTACCACATGGTGGTACTGAGAACAAAACTCCCTTAGCCTGCCTTCTTAAGAATTTCAAAAAAGGATTTACTAAAGCTTAAGCTTAAGCTTAAGCCCAAAAAATTCCACAAATTTTGCCAATTAGACTGGCACACTTTTGAAGTTGATGGCCATCCCAGGGGTTGTTCTACCCCCACCTGATTCAAGTGATCTGGCAAGTTGTCAGTTTTTCAGTTCCTATACATTGACTCCTGGTTCCAATTTGTTCAGAATTCACCACCATGAATAAACGCTTGCATTGAAAGCCATGTGAAAGTCCTGTAGCCTGCACCAACCTGGAATTCCACTCCCCAGAGTGGTTGCCACAAAGCAATTAGCCCAAGCCCCCATTAAACTCCAGACCCTAGAGAACTCCCCACCAATGACAAAGAAAAACCTCTTCCCACCTCAGGCTGCCAAGATAAAGGGAGAGGAGGCTGTATTAGTTAGGGTTCTCTAAACAGAATAACAGGAAATATTTGTAAATATAAAACTTATATAAGTGTGTCAAGTAACTGTGGGAATATAGAGCCCAAAATCTGTAGGGCAGGCTGTGAAGCTGACAATTCTGATTGAGGGTCTGGACAAACTTCATAGGGGAGGCTCATCGGCTGGAAGAGAGCTTGCCTCTTTTGAATCCTCCTTAAAAGGCCAAGTTGACACATGAAGCTGACCATGACAGTCCATCCCTCGTCAACTTGGCAGCTATACTCATCACCTTAAACCATACCTAATTTCTAAATAGAAAACAATAAAAAACATTTTTTTTTCACCTAACAATACTCAACTGTCCTGCATATAACCAGAAGCACATTAAATCTCTCCAGAATAGGGTGCAAGTCCTTAGGTAATATTCATTCTTAAACTCGATATCTTACAATTTAAGTAGTATAACATGACAAAACAGCATTACAGTCTCATTTCTGTAATTGATCATGTGCCCATAGTACATATTTATTACTACCTTCTTCCACTATGCATTCCATGTTCCCTTTATCCTCAGCAAACACTTCAGCTGGATGTGGTTCTTTGTCTGGTGGGGTGACCCAAACCTTCATTCTTGAAGTTTCAGAGCCATTGATAGCCCTGCCTTGATTGTGTTGCTACAGTTTTCCATTCATTTTAGTCACAGGGCATGGTGGTATATTTTAAAATATGCCCTAGGGGGTCTCCTATATTCCAGTAAAACACTTCTTTACCTCCATTGTGTATTTTGCAGCCTTATTTCCCCCTGATAGTTAGGGTCAATTACCCCAGCCAGTAATGTAATCCCCTTTTTGGCAAGTTGATCAAGGACAATGAGCGGCTAAAGTGACCAAGTGGCAGTCTTAGATTCCAGTTTAATGGAATCATTGTTGCTTCTCTTAGTGGGAGCACGCCCCCCTTTTGAATCTAAAACCTGTAGACCAGCAGAGCTCAAGGTCACAGGGACAGAAAGCAAACATTTTCCTAATAGCCAACTAGGGGTAATAGTGAGTGGTGCCACTCTCATTTTCACTCCTTGTTCTTGGACTCACGGTCCCTGGCTATGGGAGAAACAGCACCATACAGCAAACACTGATTCAGAGCATACACAGTGTACTGAAGAAAATTACCCTAGCCCTTCAAAGTATTGCCACCTAGTTGGCACTGTAATTGAGTTTTCAAAAGGCCATTCCACCGTTCTATCAATCCAGCTGCTTTTGGATGATAGGGAACATGGTAGGACCAGAGAATTTCATTAGCATGTGCCCATTCTTGCACTTAATTGGCTGTGAAGTGTTTTACCTGATTAGAAGTAATACTGTGTGGAATACCATGATGATAGATAAGGCATTCTGTAAACCCACAGATGGTATTTTTGGCAGAAGTATTGCATGCAGGGAAAGGAAACCCATATCTAGAGTATGTGTCTATTTCAGTTAGAACAAATCACTGCCCCTTCCATGAATGGAATGGTCCAATATAATCAACTCGCCACCATGTAGCCAGCTGATCACCTCGGAGAATGGTGCCATATCGGGGGCTGAGGATGGGTCTTTGCTGCTGGCAGATTGGACACTCAGCAGAGCAGTGGCTATAGCCAGGTCAGCCATGGTGAGTGGAAGTCCATGTTGGTGAGCCCATGCATGACCTCCATCCCTACCACCATGACCACTTTATTCATGAGCCCAATGGGCAATGACAGGAGTTGCTGGGGAAAGAGGCTGACTGGTATCCACAGAACAGGTCATCTTATCCACTTGATTATTAAAATCTTCCTCTGCTGAAGTCACCCTTCGGTATGCATTCACATTGGACAGAAATATGTTCATGTTTTTAGCCCATGCAGAAAGGCCTATCTACATACCTCTTCCCCAGATGTCTTTGCCACCAATTTTCCAATTATGGTCTTTCCAAGTCGCTAACCATCCAGCCAAACTATTAGCAACAGCCCATGAGTCAGTATATAAACACACCTCTGGCCAGTTCTCCTTCAAAGCAAAATGAACAACAGATACTGCTCAAAGTTCTGCCCACTGGGAGGATTTCCTTTCACCACTGTCCTTCAAGGACACCCCAGAAAGGGTTGTAGTGCTGCAGCTGTCCACTTTTGGGTTGTACCTGCATATTATGCTAAACCATCTGTAAACCAAGCCAGATTTTTCTCTTCCTCACTCAATTCACTGTAAGGAACTCCCCAAGAGGCCATAGCTCTGGTCTGGAAAGAGAAGGTAATGTGGAAGGAATGGATACCACGGGCATTTGGTCCACTTCCTCATGTAACTTACTTATGCCTTCAGGACCTGATTTGGCCCTATCTCATATATATCATTTCCATTTTACAATACAGTGCTGCTGCACATTTCCACTGTTATCCTCCAAGTCCCATCTGCTTTCTGCACAGGCCGAATAGCAGAGTTAAATGGGGATGTGGTAGAATCACAACCCCTGCATCCTTCAAGTTCTTAAGAATGGCAGTAATCTCTGCTATCCCTCCAGGAATCTGGTATTGCTTCTGATTTACTACTTTGTTAAGTAACGGGAGTTCTAGTGGCTTTCACTTGGCTTTTCCCAACATAACAGACCTCACTGCATGAGTTAGAGAGCCAATGTGGGAATTCTGCCAGTTTTTCAGTGTGTCTATTCTAATTCTGCATTCTGGGACTGGGGAAATAATTACAGATTTGGTCTCGGGCCCCACTGCACCCACTGAGAGATGGATCTGAGCTAAAATTCCATCAATCACCTGACCTCCATTAGCCCCCACTCTAATTGGTGAACCAAAGTGACATTTTAGGTCCCCTGAAATAAATGTCACTTCTGAAAGCAGTGTCTAATAATCCCCAAAATATCTGATCATTTCCTTTTCTCAACTGCACTGTTACCCTGGTAAAATGCTGTAAGTCTCCTTGGGGAAGGCTTGGAGGAAGATTACCAGTATAGATTTGTGGCAGTGTAACAGGGTTCTCCCCCAAAGGGAACTTGCATCCCCTTCATTCAAGGGACTCTGGGTCTGAAAACTGTTTCACGTCTGGAAATTGATTAAGGGACAGTGACTCTGTCTGTTTGTAATTCAAATTAGACTTCTGTTCACTTCACCTCATACTCTTTTGTTTATACAACTCAAACAAGAATTTAGTAGACAGCCCATTTATTATATTTCTAGGTAACCCATAATTTACTAGTGAATGCCACAAATCTCTGCAAGTCAGATTATTTTGATGCTTTCTTTGAGTTTGCTGTCTATTATAATAGACATGTCACCCTGTCTTTGGCTTCTGCCAACTCGAGATCTTGTCATCCCCATTGTGTTCAAAGATTCCAGCTCAGTGACAGCAGTTCCTACAGTAATAGCTGACCTACAAAGAAATGCAACTACAGAGCTCTTGAGGGATGATGACATTAATCCCATGAATTTATTTCTCACTGTTCTGGTAAAAGGTGCATTCTCCAGACATTCCTGAGGTGTAAGATCAGGCTCTGCATGATAAATCCACTCTAACATTCCAATCTCTCTAATCCTCTGGATCCCCTCATCTACATTATACCAGATCAGTTCTGTGATTTCAACCTCAGGTAATGTTGGCCACCTTTTGATCCATGTTTCAGCCAACCATCCAAACAAACTTTTCTAACCCCTCGAGCTTTAACATTGAATGCAGATTCTCTTCTTAGTGGGCCCATCTCAATAAATTCAGCCCAATCCAGCCTTATATTCCTCTCATCATTATCCTACACCCCTAAAATTCATAGCCACACATATTTGCCTGATTTCTGTCCATATAAATTGGAAAACTCACACAGTTCTTTTGGAGTATAATGTACCTCCTCATGCGTGATAATTTGCACCTCATCTTTAGGGGCCTGATGGGATTTTAAGTCTAGCCATAGGTCTGGAAGAAATGAGGGGGGATGAGGGTGGGTTATGAAAATAATCTCAAGTGTCTTCCAAGCTATTTGCTTCAAGGCCTTCATTTGCAGTTCCATCAGGTGAAACAAAATTAATCACTCTAGGGCTAATCCTTTCAGGTGGAGGTTGGGTGGCCAACTCCTCAAGGCAGATTGGAGGTTGGGTGGCTATGTCCTCAGGGCAGACTATTACAGGGCTATCTAGAGAAGACTCAATATCACCTAGGTTTTCAACCACTCCACCGACATCATTATCAATCCATATATCGCCATCCCATTTTTCAGGGTCCCACTCTTTTCAAAACAATGCCCTCATTTTAATAGCATACATGCAAGACTGAGATTTCAGTTTATGTTGTAAATTTGCTGCTCTAACAATAAGACTCTGAGTCTGATTTTCGGAGATCTAAATTCTATGGTTACAGGAAGTAAGATTTTCCTTCAGGACACTCACAGAAATGCCTACATCTGTTAGATGGCACTTAAGCTTCTCATTTGAAGCTTTAAGCCCATACCCTTCACTCATTAATGTAATGTATACAGTGTATCTAATAACAACCAGCCAACATCTCTATACTTATGATTTCCACAAAACCCCATAAAGATGTCAAAAACATCCCCCAGAGCCTGGCTTTATACAAGCGAAACATTAGAAGAATCAAATGGTGATATTTTGACTCTCTTTTGCCAACTTACTCCATGGATTGTGAGTGTCATTCTGATTATGGGAATCAGAGTCTTTAGTGTCTTTGAGTCCAGTCAGTTTAGAAAACCATTCATAAAAACGCATTTTTAGGATTCTGTTTCTTAAGAACCACTCCTGGCACAATGTGTATTAGTTAGGGTTCTCTAGAGAAACAGAATCAACAGGAAATATTCGTAAATATAAAATTCATAGAAGTGTCTCATGCAACCATGGAAATGTAGAGTCCAAAATCTGTAGGGCAGGCTGTGATACTGATGACTCTGATGGAGTGTCTGGACGAACTCCACAGGAGCGGCTCATCAGCTGAAGCAGGGAGAAAGCCTGTCTCTTCTGAATCCTCCTTAAAGAGCTTCCAGTGATTAGATTAAGCATCACTCATTGCAGAAGACATTCCCCTTGGCTGATTACAAATGGAGTCATCTGTGTATGTAACTGACATGATCATGATTTAATTCTATGAAATGTCCTTATAACAAAAGACAAGCCAGCACTTGCCTAACCAGACAAACAGGTACCACCACCTGGCCAAGTTGACACATGAACCTGCCCATGACAGGAGCCATCCTCCCCACTGCTTTCATAGACTCTTTACCTCCACCTTTCGAAATCCTCAACCCTGGAAAAACATCTGATCCTCCCCACTGATGACGAAGGCCCATTACCCCCACCTTACTTTTACTCAGCTCTGGTTTCCCAATCCCTACCTCAAGCACTGGCTGTTGTTCCAGAAGCACTGTCAGCTTCCCCAATGCCATCTACTGGAAACGCCACCTCATCAGGAACTCCAGCCAGCTCTCCACTACCACTCCACATCT
Source organism: Myrmecophaga tridactyla (assembly GCA_004026745.1). NCBI lineage: Eukaryota > Metazoa > Chordata > Mammalia > Pilosa > Myrmecophagidae > Myrmecophaga > Myrmecophaga tridactyla. Next base: position 2,866 of record PVIY010062967.1, on the reverse strand, counting down.
CTCCCAATCCCAGCCCACCTGAACTTCCTCCAGAAATCCTGCAAACGTGGAACCTTTGATTCCAAGTTGGAAATACCTACATTACCTCGGGAGCTCTGCAACTGACCCTGCAAGAAACTTGAGGTCCAATTTATTATGATCCAGATGGCCAGTTGCAGGGAGGTCAACCACTGTTCATCTGCTAACCTTTTTCAACCACTGACCTCATAAACTGGAAAAACCACACTCTCTCTTACATTGAGAAATCCCTGGCTATGATTGACTTACTTCAATCAATTATATAGAATCATAAACCAATGTGGCTTGATGGCCATCAAATCTGCATCACTCTCTTCAACACAAAAGAGTGGAGATTGATTTCACAAGCTGCCCCCTGAAGTGGCTAGAAGAAAATGCTCCTTCAGCGGTGATGAACACACCCAAGTATGCTCAAAACTCCTTCCCAGATGCTGATGCATTGTGGGACCACAACACTGAAGCTGGCAGAAACAGTTTAAATCTCTACCAAGATGTGCTCATTCAAGGCATGAAAGGGGGGGCCAGAAAAACAATTAATATGCCAGAAAAACCGCTGAAGTCCTACAAAAGTCAGATGAATCCCCTAGCCAGTTCCATGAGTGCCTCAGTGAAGCCTTTAGACTGTACACTCCTTTTGACCTCAAGATGCCAGAGACCAAAGACTTGTTAATACTGCATTTGTTGGGCAAGCCCAACCTGACATCCAGAGAAAGCTGCAACTATTAGAAGGACTTTCTGGAATAAGTATATCCCAGCTTCTTGAGGTAGCTACCAAAGTCTACATGAACTGTTCTGGTTTGCTAGCTGCAGGAATGCAACACACCAGAGATGGATTGGCTTTTAATAAAAGGGGATTTATTTTGTTAGTTCTTCAGAGGAAAGGCAGTTAACTTTCCACTGAGGCTCTTTCTTATGTGGAAGGCACAGGATGGTCTCTGCTGGTCTTCTCTCCAGGCCCTTGAGTTCCAACAACTTTCCCCGGGGTGACTTCTTTCTCCATCTCCAAAGGCCTGGGCTGAGCTGCAAGTGCTGAGATGAGGAATGCTAAGCTGCTTAGGCTGTGCTACTTTGCGTTCTCTCATTTAAGCACCAGCCAATTAAGTCAAACGTCACTCATTGCAGCAGACACTCCTCCTAGCCGACTGCAGATGTAATTAGCAACAAATGAGGTTCACGTACCATTGGCTTATGTCCGCAGCAACAAGACTAGGTATGCTCACCTGGCCAAGTTGACAACTTAATCTAACTAACGCATGAACCAAGACCAGGAGGCATTGAGAGAAGCAGACCACAAACTAAAGAAAAAGGCAGACCTGCTTGCTGCTGTGATCATCCAGGGCACTAGGCAGCCCACAGTCTCAAAACCCAGAATGTTCAAGCAACCAGGGCCAGGAGATAAAACACCCACTTACTGGGGGCCATCCAAAGAATGCAAGAGTGCAGCTCCACTGGAAAGAAACCAGTGTGCTTACTGTAAAGAAGAGGGACACTGGAAAGCAGAATGCCCCAACAAATGATGGAACAACAGGTGACAGAAATCCTACTAGTTGTAGAAAACTCAGAGCTACTGATTTCATAGGTCTAGCAGTCTTTGAAGATAACTCAGACTAAGACAGTCCTAGTCCCTTCACGTTCAGCCCTGGCATGCCTATCGTAAAAATGACAGAGATTGAAAGATGAACTTTATGGTAGAGACAGGTGCAGAAAATTCTGTTGTTATGTAACAAATAGGCCAAAAATTAGCAGGCAAGCCATGACTGTTGGAGCCACTGATGTCTTGGCTCAAGATTCCTTCTTAACAGTCTATAAGTTTCTGCTAGGCCCATCAATTTCTCATCAATTTCTTTACCTTCCTGACTGTGCAGTATCCCTACTAGGCTTAGATCTCCTAACAAAGCACCAGTCTCAAATACACTTCAGTGCAGAAGGGGAGTGTCTCATGACACTAAAGGACCCAGAGGAAAAAATGTGATGACCCTATACAGTCCCCCAGATGGGGTGTTTGTCATGAACCAAAAAGCAGACTTCATTGAGTAAAGTGGACATGCTCAACTCAAACTGTCCAGAAATAACATGTATATGTGAATCCAAAGACTTAGAGATATGGAATATTAAAATGCATTTATCATGCAAGACTTTCTCAGCCACTCCAGGACAGTTCAGAGGACATGATAGTCAACAACTACCATGAGTTGTAAGTTTGTGTTAGCTCCATCATTCCTGTGGTCACTCTTCTCCTTAGGTCAAACATTAATGTGGGAACTTCTTTCACTGAACTTGGATCATCAATAGGCAAGAATCAAATAGACCCACTTAAAACTACCAAAGACAGGGTGTGCTGGTTTGAAAGGATGTATGTCTTCTAGAAAAGCCATGTTTTCATCAAAATCCTATTTTGTAAAATGGCAGAATAATATCTATTCATTCTGTATGTTTGAATCTGTAATTAGATCATCACCCTGGAAATATTTCCCAATCAAGAGTGGTTGTTAAGCTGGATTACAGGAGATGTGTCTCCACCCATTTGGGTGGGTCTTGAGAAGTTTCTGGAGTCCTATAAAAGAGGAAACATTTTGGACAATGAAGGAGATTTGGAGAGAGCAGAGAATGCTGCAGCACCACGAAGCAGAGAGACCACGAGCCAGCAATGTTTAGAGATGAAGAAGGAAAACGCCTCCCGGAGAGGTTCATGAAACCAGAAACCAGGAGATAAAGCTAGCAGATGATGCCATGTTCACCATGTGTCCTTCCAGCTGAGAGAGTAGCACTGACTGTGTTCACTATGTGCCTTCTCACTTGAGAGAGAGACCCTGAACTTCATAGACCTTCTTCAACCAAGGTATCTTTC
>PVIY010062966.1:0-10669 GCA_004026745.1 Myrmecophaga tridactyla | reverse complement strand
CACAGCCACCCCCACCTCCAGAGAACCCTGCACCGGGATACACAGCCACACCCCCCACAGAGAACCCTGCACTGGGGATGCACAGCCACCCCCACCTCCAGAGAACCCTGCACTCAGGACGCATGGCCACCACCACCCCAGCATTCAAAACCACTGGGATGCTGCCTCTGGTCACTGTCTCTGTCGATACCCAGGGCAGTGACAGTGAAAGAAAAACTTGCCAAACTACCATAACATCAGTGTATGGCCCTGGATGTGTTTACAAGCACGAGTACAGAAGACAGATGCAAAACAGGACCTACGAAAAACCTCCTTCCCTAGCGTGATTTAATTTATTTATTCATCCTCAGCTGTGGGTTAAAGAGCCTAACACGAGGAGAACAACACCTGGAAAATCTAAACGGGAGCGAGTACAACAAAGGGAAGAGGGCTTAGGAGTTCTTGAGCGAAGACAATCCCATGATCTCAAGCCTAAAAGACTAAAAAATAAGGGTGTCACTGCAAAAGGAGGAGGAGAAGACAACTAGTTTTATGTTGCTGCTTTGTGGAGGAGTGTTTACGCCAGGCTGACTCTGAAGAAATACGGGTTAAGACAAAAATACAGATTTGGAAATCCCTTTAAAATATTTCTTTAAAAAGCAGTTTTGAGCCCTAAGGAAACCTGGGGAGATCTTTTCCTGTTTATCCTATCCTTGGGTCCCCGGGGAGGTGGGCTGCATGGACGGAGGGGAGGTGGGCTGCATGGACGGAGGGGAGGTGGGCGGCATGGATGGAGGTGATGGCCCAGCTCTGAGACCGTTTCACTCTAGGGAAAGAGTAAATTCCCAATGGTGGGAAAGTTAAGGGGTAAGAGAAGAAGCCAGAAGGCAGGAAAGAAACATCAAAGAGAACTGGGGTATCAGATATTTACTAACATATTTTAGCTTCACAAAAACTACCAAACCATTAGACATTTACTAAAATCAGGAGTTGTTCAACTTGAGAGTATAAGATCTTTGAAAACCATCAGCATAAAGTCCTTCTTTGAGAGGTCAGGTAATCCATACTGTAACCGAGTCATCACAGGATTACCATGTCTCAATCTCTCCTGGCTTACTTGTCTTCTAGGTATTAACACTAGCACAGTGCTTGCCTGGATAGCACTACAGGGATAAGTTTCTAATAGGATACTTAATTTGGGACATATTTCCAATTAATTCCAAAAGCGGAACTGCACCAATAGTGCTAACAGGCTTCAAACACAAACTTTTAATATAATTGTAGACATCATGAATTTTACAAAGCTGTATGAAAAGAGTCTATCTAGCCATGACTTATGTATATATTAGTGATGAGCAAGCCTCAGATATATAGTCTTTATTTGTCTATATTTGAGAACTAAGATTTTAAGGTAAATTTTAAACAGGAACCAGTATGGGCTGTCAGTTATAAGTAAAACAAAAAAAGAGTAATATTTACATTTACTGCCTATTTACTGAAAAAATAACAATAAAATCTTAGCAGAGGTGGACTAAGATAAACAAGCAAACCCTTAGTTAGTTTTAGCACAAAAGAAAGGAAAAGGGAAATAAAACAGCTATACTTCATTCACTTGCCTACTTTCTGAGAAGAGAAGATGCGAGAAGATGCCATTTCAATAACGGGCCCCAAAATTTTGAAATAGTCAAATCCTATCTGTTACTGTTGCCAAACAACAAGTGCAAAAGTTCTGAAATTACTCTTTTAAAGCTTCATAAATTAACTCTCTACATGGTACAAGCCATGTCAGGGAAAGTCTGTCTGACAATGTGGGGCATGACTCCTGGGAATGAGCCTGGCCCTGGCACTGTGGGGGTTCACAAAGCCTTCCTGAGCAAAAGGGGGGAAAGAAGTGGCCAAGAGAGAGCAAATGGAGTCAAGAGATTATTCTGGAGGCTGCTCTTATGCAAGCTTCAGCTGGATGGCGCTACTTACCATGGTTTGCTAACCCCCAACCAACATCACCCCTGCGGACTCTTAAGAACACCCAGGACTCAAACTGGGACTCTTTAAAAGGTTTCACGAACTAGGTCTGCCTTCCTGGAACATATAATTCCTGGAGGGTTCCTAGGTCAGATAAATCCTGAAATTCAGAAGGATCAGCCTCTCCAGGATTATCAATTAATTCCATCCCCCTGTCCTCTAGTGTGGACACCCCTTCTCAACATGGAAAAGTCAGAACAGGCATTGCTCAAAGATCCCTATAGTTAGAGAAAAGGAGAAGGAGCAGTTATAACAGAGAAAATGGTATTTAACAAATGAGTACGGCTATTGAATGGCTATATTAATATCCTTTCTGGCCTCCAGTTTTTGAAGCAGCTGAAAGGAAAAATCTGAGATGGCGGAATGGTAGCCCATGACAAACCCCACGACCTGTTCTGTAACTACTTGTTGAAGCGTGCTTTGAAAATTACTGCTTTTTTCTTTCTCTGTTTTGTATATGTATATATGTTATATTTTACAATAAAAAATGTTTTAAAAAATCAAATTTTAAAAACTTCATAAATCAGCAAAACTTAGCATCATTCATAATCAGTAAGAGTCTTGCCTTCTATAAGTTAGGAAATCTCCCTGGCAGTGAAATGAGTGGCACACAAAAAGAATCAAACCAAAGCCAAAGCAAAACCCTGGGAAACATGGAGTGGAACATCACTCAGGTTTTAGAGGTCATGCTGTTCTCTCTGTGGTTTGGTTCACTTGGCAGGTCTTCAGAGAAAGCGTAAGAACCAAGCATTCTAATTTTTTTAGTCATGTATTTTGCAGAGCACATCTCAACTGTGGAAAGGATAAACGGAGAAGTCCCAAAGCTTCCTCACACCATTTCTTCCAGAATATAAGCATAATGTATCATCAGCATCTATTATTCTTTCACTTTTTCCCCCTTTTTCTATCACGAAGCAAATATACTTAGGGGAGGGAAGGGAGTGGAGGGGAGTGGGAAGGAGAGAAGGCCAGAGAAGGTGCTGGAAAGGCAGGGACCTGGTCTGAGCAGGCTGGCCAGGCGCCACGCCAGTGTGCCAGCCCCAGTTTTAGCTCTGAAAGACCCAGGAAGCTTGGTCACTCTCATGAACAATAAAATCTGATTTTCCTAATAAAAAGTGAAAAGAAAGATACATGCCCAGAATGAAAAAGGAGGAAAGATGGGAGAGGAAGATTACCAAACAGAAATACAAAGGCAAAAGAAGGAAACCCAGGAGCGCCAACGTGGAGACCCAAACAAGGGAGGCCGGGCAGCGAAGAGGGAGCAGGACCACCGCAGGACTCCCCGCTAGGACGGCTGTCAGTAGGGAAGGGAGCCGACAGCCAAGGCGCTCTGCCGGCCGCACTAAGGGTCTCAGTCCGCAGTGCAGGGGCAATGGGAGTCCACCACCCTTTGGTGTCTGCTCTCCTGCCTGAGAATTCCAGCTGCTCCTGGCCCTCCACTCCTGCTTTGTTTCCTCAGAGCCCTAAAGTGAATCCAGCACCTGAGGCCCCTGTCTGTCTCCTCCGACGACTGTCCATCTCCAGCTGTCCAGAGGCAACTGCCCTGGCAGAACCCAGAAGGGAGCTGGGTCAGCTGCAGGGCCTGGCAGCCATCTGGGGAGTTCCAAATGAGACGGGGGAGGGAACGGCAGGCCAGCAGTCCCAAAGGCCCAGCCAGGCTCAGCCTCAAGGGAGGGAGGGCCTGCAGAGGCTGCTCCGGCCCCTCTGGGGGCAGGGGCCATGTGTCCCCAGGCCCCAGCTTATTAATGTAACTGCTCACGGAGAGGGGCAAAGCAACAGTGACAGAGCTACCTATGGTAAAACTTACACAGAAGGTGAAAATGACCAGAAGCCAGCTTCTCATTCTTTCCCAGAATGTAAGTCACTGTTACTCCATCGCCGGGCACAGGGAGCAACGCTTCTGGCTGTGAGTCTAGAATTCCCTGACCGGGAGGAGGCCCTGAGCCAGTCACAGTCGTCCTAAAACACTGTTCGTGTTCTTAACTTCCCAGAGCGAACAGATGAAAGAGAACTAACCACCTACCACGACTTTATCAGCTATTCTAGTGTGCATGCCTATGAGTTCTATTAAAGACAGAGACATACATAAAGATGAAACACCTTCAAAGTATGATTATTTAAATACTCACTTCGCAGCTGTCTCTTTATTTCTTTTGTAGGATCCAGCCAGCTCTGCAGGGGGGAAAATGGTCAGTTAATCTTTATTTCAGAATCTAAAACTAAATAGCTTGCAGTTAATATACTTATTGAAATAGAAACATACTTTAATAAACTCTTATTCAAAGCAGGTTTCAGCTACTATTTTCCACTAGACTTACATGTTATCTGTTTTACAAAGCACGTGTGTGCGCGCTACATAAATAAAGCATTCAAACACTTTCAAGGATGGTCTCCTGCGTCTCACTGTCTTGGACCAGGGACCAAGCGTTTACCCAGGGGAGGAGACGAGCAGCTCTCCTTACCTGCAGCAGGAGTGCCGCCGGAGCCCCTGCAGACCCTGAGACGGCACTGCAGGCAAGCCTGGCAACTGTCTGTTCCGCAGGAAGACGAGCTGTGAACCGGAAACTACTAACAACAGACACATCCCAACCAAAACAAGCACTGCCACTCCAGAGCGAGCCCTCATCCCCGAGACCGCACGGCACTGCCCAGGGCACGGCCAGCACCTTCCCTCCTGGACTCTCCTTTGTAGCCTCTCAGCAAGTTGGAAGCCATATCGTACAGGACCCCTTCCACTTTCCCCCTCACTTCTGCCCCTGAAAAAGTTGACATGAAAACATCCTAGGGGGGCAGACCATGGTGGCTCAGCAGGCAGAGCTCTCGCCTGCCATGCCAGAGACCCGGGTTCGATTCCCGGAGCCTGCCCATGCCAAACAAACACACAAACAAATAAACAAACAAACAAAAACCATTCTAGGAAACCCCTGTAATATCATAATGCAAAGAACAAATATGAACCACCAGATTTAAACCATGTAAGGATATTAAATATCTGACTGCCAAAGCGAGAGGCAAAGACCCAACCAATCAGAAAAGTGTGTACACGTGTGTGTGTGTATACACACATATATACAGTTGTTGCTTATGTTTTTTATATTTCTCCCACCCTATGTTCAAGCCATTACTAAAGTTCACATTACTTTACCTTCAGTAATATAAGAGAATACATTTCTTTTATGGGATATAGTAAATTGATTCAAATAATTGACTTCATGATAGTTTTTATTCATTCTTAACAAGCATCCCAAATAATGTATTAAAATATCTGTAGGTAAACAGAATTTTATTCAGATATATAAAGCAAATAATTTAAATCCTTATTGTCACGCAGAAAATAATCTACTGTCTTAAAAATATGTTGCTCTGGTAAAACAAAGCACTGACTCAACAGCTCAGGGGAAAACAGGAGGGCGCTCTGAACGCAGTCGTGGGGAGCCCAGCGAAGCCAGGACCCAGGTGTGGCGTGGGGGCTCAGCCTCTTGCTCCAGGTCTGCACGCACACGATCGGCCCCAGCTAGGGGCTCTGGTCCCCTCTGGTCCCCTCCAGGGCCACGCTCGGCACACACGGCTCCGTCTCTCCCCTCAGCAGCGCGCCTGGCACTCAGCGTCCACAGCCCACCGCTGCTGCCCACCTAAGCGTGGGCTCACCCGCGCTCCGCCACAGATAGGGGGCCAGGAGGGAGGGAGGGAAGCTCACCAGTCAGCCTGAGCCCCCACGGGACCCAGGTTGGGGAGAGCGGGAGGGTCGGGTCTGCGGCATTTTCACCTGAGGGCGGAGAGAGCCACAGTCAGAAAGACTGCACGGAGACACCCGGTGCCGAGGGAAAAGAAAAGGAATCCCTCGGGACATCACCCGGAGAAAGAGCTGCGCGGCCTACTGCCGGCTCTACGGCCCAGCCCCCAGCCGGACCCTTCCAACGCTCAGGGGATGGGCAGGGGCTCCGCTCGCTGCGGCCCGGCCCCAACACGGGGCGTGGAGGGTGCTGCAGAGACCAAGGGGCTGCCGAGTCCCCAGGCGCGTGCCCACCGAACTCCCACCCTGCGTCCCTCTTGGGCCAGCGTGCACAGGGCAGCCCTAATGCAGGCTGGAGTGGCCTCCCGTCTGCACTTCAGACCCAGCTCCAGAGACAAGGCGGGCGGTTACTGACCTTGGTAACCTGGCCAGGTTCCACTCAGGTCCCCTGTGAGAACTCTGGCAGGTCCCCCATCCTCACTGCTACGACTCTGCAAGGGCCAAGACCCACCAGACCAGACCATCCGTACTCTCCACAGCGCCAGGCAATTTTAGGCGAGCGACACAAAACAACCAAATTAATCCACACTGCCAGGTAAACGACCACAAGTTACAACATTTTTATTAGACTTTAAAAATTCATTCATTAGCTCTAGTAAGTACTCAGATACAGTTTTAGTGCCAAGAACCATTCATAAGTAAACACAAAAATAAAAAATGGGACTTAGTAACTTTTAAAAGAAATGCAAGTTTATTACTAGCAGTATCAATTACAAACAAATAGTAGACATGAAACTCTTCTTAATAAATTAAAAATAAACTTCATGGTTTTGACACTTGAAGAATTTTTGGTGGCTCAAGAAGCAGGCACATTAAGACAAAAAAAAAAACTACCGCATGAGCTAATGCACGTGGGCACACACAATCGTGATGCAGGACGGCAGGTGACTCCCGCCGTGTTCCGTGTCCTGTGACAGCCACGAGGGCAGGGTATAGTCTTTGGAAAGAGAAACACATGGAGCCAAATTCTGGCTTTCCACCAGCCCAGCGACTTGGGCGCCTGCCACTCCTTGGCTTCTTTAAGCCTCATCTCAACTGTAAAATGGGGGTCACAGCGTCTGCATCATACAGTAGTTTTAAATCATTCATCCACTCAGTGCTCACCGAAGATTACATACGCATGCACAGGGCTTTACACACGCATACACAGGGCTTTACACACGCATGCCCAGGGCTTTACACGCACATGCCCAGGGCTTTACACAGGCATGCACAGGGCTTTACACACACATGTACAGGGCTTTACACACTCATGCACAGGGCTTTACACACTGCCTTTAAGAGATGGTCTTTGGGCAATGATTACACTACACGGGCACTTCTTCATATAGTTTTGTATTTCCAAACGTGGCACACGACATATACTAATGAATTTAACATTTATATGAATATTTCTACCCTAAAAAATTAATAAACAAGACTCTGGATTCACAAAATGCAGCTACTATACTCACGGGCCAAGTGAAATAAAAATCAGGCCCTCTTTTTATAGAGAAAACTGTCTGGTCATGTCAGCCCTTTCTACAAACTTCCCTACTATTGTGAAGACTCTTCTTGGAATGAGGACAAGACATGAATAACATGATCCCTTCTCATGAAAGTAATTGCTAGCATGACTAGACTACATGCTTCCATATGCATGTTAAAGTATTAGCAGAGCTGTCCCATCATTTCCTTCATCACTAAGGATCCACCAGGTGGACCTGTTAAAAAGACAGATTTACTCGGGGCCCAGCTGGAGTACACTAGAACGCTCTCCAGGAAAGTGACCTGAAAATATCTACTTTTAGCGACAGTTCCAGGTATTTCATGATCAGGCAGGACATGGATTTTCTCAGTGTTTCACAAATTCTAAAGTATAGGCAACAAAGCAAAATCAGATCAGCTGAAACCATATCAAACATCATTGAAATCTGTTTTATTTTACTGTTTCGCCACCTATTTAAGGGCAGGGATATTCACCAACTCAATTTGTATCCTTCTCACTTCCCATCTCCCTACCCCCAACTTCACACCCAAACTACAGACTCAGTTAATACTTATCTTCTGAATGAACATCAGTTAAAGCAAGGAAACAATAGAAGTTACCAGGAATCCCATGAATAGCTTCCAACAGAAGTAAACTGAAGTTAAAATATGGTCCTCAAAGGCCAGTGCTATTAAATCACCTTAGAACATGAAATCAAGGGTCTAGGAATTCATCTGGTGGGGAAATGGGGATGCTGCACCCTTACTTTCACTAACCCCTAAGTGAAATTTAGCATTTCCTTCCATCATGAATGAAGGGGGTAAGCCTCATTAATATTAGCAGCACTTGTTACATTGTTGCCAATAAAAATCACAAATATTTCCACATCACATTACAGTAGTTGCAGATCTTGAAATATCACTTATACTCATCAATATTTTGAAATCACAATGCATATTTCATTAGATACTAATAAGCACATCAATTACTTTATCACAATTTTTACTGACACTCAGTTTTTTCAATATAATTGGCTTATTGTAGGTATGCATTTACAACACTGCTCTAAGAAGTAGCCCATAGAATTCACTAGACTGACAAAAAATCCTTGGTGTAAAAAAGATTAAAAACTCCTACCTTGGAAGATTATGAAAATTTTTAAACTGCACAGCACAGGAAATGGCTGTAGATGCACGTGCTTTCACACTGAAATCCTTCACCAGTTTTAAGTGGAGAACTTCCTTCATCCCACTTCATCTACCACAAATCTGAGAGTGAAGCGGGCTTGGCTCGCCAAGTCTTCTGACATTTCCTTCAAACATTTTCCCTATTGGCGCTCAGAAAAGTGTTAAAGATAATTCTCAATTATCCTCTAATTTAAACAGAAGCATCTAGAAGACCAGAAGCTTGACTATGACCCACGTCCATAGACTGGGATGGGAAGGAGCCTGGGAAGCCCACGCAGAGCGGGTGGCCCGAGCCCAGTGCTGCCCACGAGGCTCTGGGCACTGGACATCTGAACAGCTCTGGGACCATGGGCACTGGACATCTGAACAGCTCTGGGACCACAGATCACACAAGCTGTTACCAGGACCCCTTGGCTTCTGTGACATTCCAAACTCACCAAGTTCCCTCTGCCAGCCCCAAGTTTTCCTCCCCTAGATCAGTGCTTCTCAAACTTCAAGGCATATGTCCATCACCTGAACGTCCAGTCAAAACGCAAACCTGAATCCAGCAGAGGGGACAGAAGACCCAAGACTCTTCAAACCCAACACTTGCGGCTGGCCCGGTGCAGCTGGCCTCGGAACAGCACATAGACGACTCTCCATGCGGAGATTCCTACCTCGCCCTAGAGAGGGCATTCGCTGGGTGCCCTGAGAACTGCCCGCAGCCCAGCAGGAAGCCCTGGCGGCACCCGTGCTGCTCCACACCCCCAGCACCACCTCTCCATCACACTAGCAGCTGCAGCTGCACCTAAGACTGCCAAGGCCCGTGCAGCCCCTTGCTGACCACTTCCACTCCACTGCCCGATGAGGGGTCGGGGTCTGCGGCTGGCTGCCGATCCACCACGCCGGGGCTGGACCTTTTCCGACCCACTGTCTAGTTATCTCCCAACAAACCAGCCCGGTCACCCTGAGACCCCACAGTTGGAAGCTTTTCAAAATGCTTGGCCATGCCCTTGCCCAAGTCACTTCTGGTGCTTGCCAATTTCACCAGGTGAGAGAAATTAACAAATTCAACTCAGCCACACTGTATTACAAACGTCAATAGTATACAAGCAGTTTGTCTAAAATCTGCATTTTCCCTTAGAAATTTATAGCGCTGAAACAGATCCCCCTTTAATGTACCTGTGCCCAATTCAGGTCTAACAGAATTCTACCCAAACCCTGGTGTTGGGTGAAAAGGGACAGGCTTTCTGTATATAGTGAAGCATTTACTGTACATCCGGGAGACCATGATTCATTCCTGACCTAACTAAATCCATGGTTTATACGATTTAACAGGATTGTATTTAGCACTTTATTAATGAACAGTTTATATGTGACAAATGTTTAGTTTAATACTTGAGTTTTTAGTTCTAATTTCTGGGAAGAAATTGTCTGGCTATCACACAACCGTTTTAATTAATTTTCAAGTTAGCTATGTATATCAACTACATTTTCAACAAGTTCCTCTTTCAATACAATTTGCAGCAAATAACATTATAATCTCCACCAAATGCCAAACCCTGCTAACATCAAAAATTCAAAACAGTATTTTTCCCTTTAAAGAGAATCCCAAACTCTTAATGATGATTCCATTTAGACATGAATAAAAGAACTATATGGACTTGGAATTCCACATATAAAAAAGTAGCATGTTGCTTGATTCCACATATTTTTAACAACATTTTCCATAGTAAACTTAATGTAAGAATTTTCAACGGACATCAAAAAGTTCTCACGTTAACAATGGTAGATTCTTCCAAGTCAGCACCTCCACCCAGAGACACACAACTAGAGTCAGCATCACAACCAGGACAGATACACAACCACACTAAGTCAGCACCTCCACCAGGAGACACACAACTACACTAAGTCAGCATCACAACAGGAGAGACACACAACTACACTAAGTCAGCACCAGAACATTGAGAGCTACATAACTACACTAAGTAAGCCTCACAACCAGGAGAGATACACAACTACACTAAGTCAGCACCTCCACCAGGAGACACACAACCACACTAAGTCAGCACCACAACCAGGAGAGACACACAACTACACTAAGCATCACAACCAGGAGAGATACACAATTACACTAAGTCAGCACCTCCACCAGGAGACACACAACTACACTAAGTCAGCGCCTCCACCAGGAGACACACAACCATACTAAGTCAGCACCACAATCAGGAGAGACACACA
>PVIY010062965.1:0-10667 GCA_004026745.1 Myrmecophaga tridactyla | reverse complement strand
TATGTAGAATGGAATGATATATTAATGTTCTTTTGTTAAGTTTTTTAATTAATAAAAAGCTTTAAAAAAAAAAGAGTGAGGGTGTGTTTATTGGTTAGGTTTCTCTTGGGAACAATGAATTTATCTAAAACTGACAGTGTTGATGGACTGTTGACTTTGGACATTATAAGTGATGCCAAATGAAAGGAGGTGGCTGAAAGATGTACTGACTGAAGGAGATTAGTGAACAATGATGTATACATATGATGAAATATTGTGCTGCTACAAAAAAGGAACAAAGTTGTGAGGATGCAACATTGTCAATGTAGCTGTGGGACATTTGGTGAGGCAAAATAACCAGAAACGAAAGAGCAAATGTCATATGGTTTTATTTAGAAAATACTTATGAAAGAACAGGATCCTAGATTATCAACTCATATAGCAGTTACATTTAGTCTGCAGCAATAATTGTTATTTCTGGATTTTTAGAGGCTGTTTATATATATATATATATAACCTGCTATTTAGAGATAAGAATGTAGCTGATCAGGTTGGGATTAAAGTAATTCAGAATACAGGGGTATTCTCTACTCTTTGAGATTGAAGGAAGAAAGGTTTATATTGTCCAGAACCTAAATTTTATATAGCACATAATTGAACTCAATCTGGCTGGATAGACCATTTAAACAATCCAAACACAGGGAGACCAGAATAAAAAAGAGGTGCTTTAATCCTGTATAGCTTAATGTAATGCCAGATAAATCCCAGAGTATAGTAAGCAGATAATCAAAAAGTATTGGCAAAGCCCCTTGAAGGATGGGAGAAAAAGTATGGGATGATTAAAGCTCACCACTGGGGAACCCCCTGATACTGTGTTAAACATTACGGACACAAAAATCAATAGGACAATACCTTGATCTTGAGGCTTGCTCTTCTGAAGGTATGTAGCAGAGAAGCTTAGCCTATCTATAGGTATGCCTAAGAATTACTTCCAGAAGACCTCTTTTTGTTGCTCACATGTGGCCTCTCTAAGCTCAACTCTGCAAGTGAAATTATTGCTCAACCCCCACGTGGGACATGACATCCAGGGGTGAAATTCTTACTGGCAGCAGGGAGATGACTCCCAGAGATGAACCTGGCCCTGTCATCATGGGATCAACAATGCCATCCTGACCAAAACGGGGAAAAGAAGTGTAACAAATATGGTATCAGTGGCTGAGAGAGTTCAAATAGGTTGAGAGGCTACTTTAGAAGTCACTCTCATGCAGACTTAAGTTAGGCATTGCTACCTATCATAGCTTACCAAACCCCAACAATTTTAACGAACACCTAGGGCATTATATAAGAGTCTACAAAGGTTCTGTGCACTGGGGTAACTTTCCAGAAACTTGCTACCTCCAGATGGGCCCCTGGACCAGATAAATCCTGAAATGCAGAGGGTCTAGCCTCTCCAGAACTAGTCCCATCCCCCTACATCATATTATTGACAACCCCTTCCAACATGAAAAGGTTAGAATGGACAAAACCCAAATACCTGTAAAGAGTGGGAGAAAGATCAAAGGTGATGGGAGAGTTATACAGAAAAGGTAAGGTCTAACAAATGAATATGGTTGTTGAATCCTTATTTTGATATTTCGTTTAGTCTCCAGTATCTTAGAGCAGCTAGAAGTAAAAACCTAAAATTGTGGAATTGTAACACATACCAAACTCTGAAATCTTTCTACAACTAATTGTAGTAATGTGCTTTGAAATTTATTGCTTTTTTGTATATATCTTATTTTTCACAAATAAAAAATTTGATTGTGATGATAAATGCACAGCTATATGGTGATATTGTGAAGAATTTATTGTACATTTTGGATGGTTACATGGTATGTTCATGTATAATATAAATATCAATAAAAATAAAAAATTACAAGCGAGATAACTTATCTGAAGAATGTTATTAGATGTTACCAAACCAAAAGACTCAGAACAATGAACTATCCATTATGTTTATCTGCCTAACCTTTTCAATTACAGTGTTCAGTTCTCCTGTGAATATTGAGCCTATGAAAAAATAACAGTTTTAAGGTAAAATTGTGCTATTTGTTCAAAAATTATGGGTTTCAACCTTGACAAGTAGCATGTGAAAATAATTTTGAAGAATAAGCAAGTTGATTATGCTTCAGAAAAGCACCTGAGAATGATGATACTACCAATACTTGATGGTTATTAGTAGGAGTAAAATTCAACTGTGAGAAAAATGATGCTGGTAAAATAAAGGACATGCTGCAGATTAGCCCATATAACTTATTATCCTACTTCAAATTTCCTTTTATAAGTTTAAAATATTTTGAAAAAATACAAGCTTTGAGTTTTTGGGCATGTCTGAGTTTAAGTGAGTCTTAAAGTACCTGTGTTGGGTAATGTGGACATGGAATAGACAGAGGAAGGATGCATTAAAAAGTAGTCAAATTCTTCTAGTCTTAAAAAGTCATATAAGACGCAAATATGGACCAACTATTATGCTATTTGATATCTCTCTTTTAATCTAAAACAGCTCCCTTTCACTTTCCCATTGAGCCAGTTTTCACACCCACTGGACTTGTCTGTTTGCATCTTTATGGTATCATCTTTAGTACTTTTGTAAGTGGGTGGTGCAATACAGCATCCACTCAAGGCCACCACTTCTCCAAAGCCATTGGATTCAAGTAAGTTCAAGAATTAGCTCTTCCAGGATTCTTATGGCATGCTTCTCGAGGAAAACTTTCAGGGCAAAGGTTAGTGGAATGAACTCTAGTTCCTGCTGCTGTATCTGGTCTTGTAGCTACAACCGATATTCATAGTCTCCCTTCTCTTCCCTCCATTCTAATTTCCTCTCACCCTTGGCTTACCCTTCTGCTGACGTAGAGGGCTTCTCACTAGGGTGACTCACCCTCATCCAGGATGGTTGTCAGCTTCAGGTCACCATGCTCTTCTCTGACTGTTGCTGTTCTAGAACAATTTCTGTAATTGTTTACTAGACTACCAAGAGATGACGGAGTGGATCATCTGTTTGCCAAGCATATTCTTCATGCTTTCACTGTAAAAACATAGACCTACCTCCTCCTGGTAATAAGTCAATTACCCCTTTCATGATGGGAAATTGATGGAATCTGAACTGTAAGATATATTGCTACTCTTGCTTTGTCAATCATTGGAAATGTGAACTGTTCCCTCCTTCTGAATTCAAGATCACTTAACCTACATGGACAAGAGATGCAACAACAGGAAGTACAAATTTCTTAACTGAGCCATTCAAAATGATACTAAATGGGACCATGCCCACCACCACCTACTGATTCCCAAACCACGTGAATTAGGAACACAGTGTTCATGGGTCAGATATACTGTTCTAGTTTGCTAGCTGCAGGAATGCAATATACCAGAGATGGAATGGCTTTTAAAAAGGGGAATTTAATAAGTAGCTACTTTACCATTCTAAAGCCAAGAAAATGTCCCAATGACAACAACTCTATAGAAATGTCCAATCAAAGGCATCCAGGGAAAGATACCTTGGTTCAAGAAGGCCGATGAAGTTCAGGGTTTCTATCTCAGCTGAGCGGCACATGGTGAACATGGCATCATCTGCTAGCTTCTTCTCCTGGCTTCCTGTTTCATGAAGCTTCCTGGGAGGCATTTCTTTCTTCATCTCAAAAGGTTGCTGGCTAATGGGCTGTCTGCTTCATGGTGCTGCAGCATTCTCTGCTCTCTCTGAAGCTCTTTCATTCTCCAGAATGTTTCATCTTTTATAGGACTCCAATAAACCAGTCAAGACCCACCCAAATGGGTGGAGACATGTCGTCACCTAATCCAGTTTAACAACCACTCTTGACTAAATCACATCATCCAGGGAGATGATCTGATCACGTTTCAAACATATAGTATTGAATAGAGATTATTCTACCTTTACAAAATGATATTTTGATTAAAACATGGCTTTTCTAGGGGGCATACTTCCTTTCAAACCAGCACATATACATTCAGTTATTGGTCCTGGGGGCAGGGGGGGGGAAATATGTGTAAATTTCAATATGAATTGCTGTCCTTTCAGGTCAATTTGCCAACAAATAGCTGTTATGACTTTTAAAGTCATGGTGCCATATTGAAGGCTCAGCTTTAATCTCTGTTGCTGGAATGTTGGCTCTCTGGCACCAGTAGAAGTTAAACTAACCGCAGTGAATGAGAAACTGATGAGCCCATGCTTAGCCTCCATCACAGCCACCATGGCTACTCTGCTTATGCATTTATTTTGCCAATCCTTTGGTTTCAGGTGATAGAAGATAGTTTTAGACAACTAGTCGACTCATTCTCTGTACTTGAATGTTGAACGCTCCTTCTAGGCTCAAAATTTTGTGATTGGTGTTAAAACGTGATTTAAAAATCTTCTCACTTAGTGCCCATTCCAATGCATACATCTGTATGTCTCTTCCTTGGACTTCCATAGCCCTAAAATTCCAATATTTCTTCCTTTGGGTTCTTGACAAACCAGCCAAGTCATTCTCATGTATTTTTATAATTCTAATTTTATAAAAACACATGCAAATTGCATATGACCAGACATAGTGCCCAAAGCCCTGACCATAATGAGAATTTTCCCTAACCAATATCTTTCAGGGCTCTATTAGTGAGGTGGTAGTACAACTGTGGCCCAAATTCAGAATGCATACACATCACAAACAGATGTATTTGTGAAATCAACTTAGATTTTTCTAACTTTATCAGCTTGTCATAAGGAATTCCAACTCATGAGGCCATAGATGTGACTCATGAGGCCAAGATATGCTGGTACAACTGTGGTAGATTAAATGGGAGTTTGGGCCATAAGATAATTTAGCTTATTCATACCCACTAGTCTTGCTCAGATTCAGTCTTGGGTGTATCATTTCTAACTTTTGAAGGACTTCTCCTAGTCATGCTTGACTTTATGACTTGGTGGTCTGTTAGATACCTGGTCATAATGGACAGTTTGTGTAGTTTCTGTAAAAACAGGACGTGTACCATGTGATCACACCAAGGATTTCACAGATCATCACTATGGTTGCAGATGAATTGTCCGGAGACAATGTATATACCTACCTGTTTTTTACCTATTCTGTTACTGCTAAAATCCACAAAATAGACTGTTAGCAGCATTGGTTTTTCTTTGTTGTCCTTCTTTCTGAAGCAGCAGACACCCATTGGAGCTGCTGGCTTTAATCTGCTTCTCAGTTCTAATGTGAAGAGCTTTAGTTCTTTTTATCCTCAACAGCCAGCAATGTAGAGCAACGCTGCTTGTGTTACGCAACCTGGTTCTGTAGGCGTTATGTCTGCAGCCACATCATTGCTTGGATTTCTGTTTTGCTTCTTCCCCCAAGGAGATGTTTATATTATTTTTATGAAGCTATGTCATTTATTTTTACTTTTAAAACTTTTCTATCAAATGCTAAATGTTTGGAGCAGAGACATACAGAGTCATCTTAACTAGATGTCTCCACAGACTGTTTGAATATTCATATCACCATTCTTATCACATTAAAAAATTTAAAAAAATTCGTAAAATGAAGGGATGATCTTCATATAATTCTCTTTTCCCCCATGAATGTGTTCCTTGGGGTAACAATTTACTTATTATTTCCACTTCCACCCCCAAAACAATAACAGACTTGTTGTATTGAACATATGGAGCCAAAAACATTTTTAATGAATAAATTTTCTGCTCTAAATTTTTTACCCTGCTTTCATTGCTACTACATAAATAAAAGCTAAATCTCTGTCTTTCTTCTTGAAATATTTCCACCTTAGAAAGTTGTTGGCAAAGAAGGTGATGGGGGCTGTAATTTCTTGGGGCATTGTCATCTATGCATACCTATATAGGATATTTTCCAAATATTGTGTGCAGTGGGGATCTCTGATTTTTCTGTTTTCTTAATTATTCTATGTGCCTCTCTCTCTCTTCCTTATCTATTCCTTTGTCTCTCTTTCTCTTTTCCAAATTCCCCACCTTTTTTTTAAAGCCCCTCAGCTGAAATGATGTATTCAAATGAAAGCTAAATTGAACCAAATACATTTAAGCTTAAAAGAAGTAGGAATATGCTAACATATTTTATATATAAGAACAAAAATAATTAATCATATGTTGTGAGGGTGCATAGTTATTTAATTTTGGTGTTCAGTATATGTTGCTTGAGGTTGCATTTCAAAAATTATTTGAAAAATTTTTTAATCCCACATTAATCTCATAAAGCCTGTAGTGATAATATCTCCCAAGTGTGAAAAAGGCACTGAACGGCTGCAGGTCTGTGATGCATAATTATGCTTAAACATAGCAAAACAATTTATGCAGTTATTCAAAATAGGTAAATAATATATACAATCACACCAATTTATTTCCCAGGAAACTGAAAATGATTTGATTTTTTATTCAGACAGAGCATTGAACAGCATGTTTTTCCTTCAGGAAAGATGTATGATAATAATACATACACGGCCAGAAACTGCACCTGATGGGAAATTGTAATACTCCCTTTTCCAAGGTCCACTATTTTCCTGGAGTACAATTTTCAGTGTATTCACCTGTTATCTTTTTTCAAAGACAAACACCCTCTCAAATGATTATGCTTCTCTGCAAAACCAGTTTCTATTATAAGTGTGTCAATAACTGGTAATGACAGATAAAAATATAACCATAGAGAGAGAGATGGCCTTGACAATATTTCTTTTTTCCCTAAGGGAAATGAAGAGTAATTAATCATTGCCATTATGTCTCTTCTTGACTAATCTCTATCTTCTGAGTTCATGTAATTTACCTCTAGGTTTTCTAAACAGGATGTGCTTTTTGTATGGCCTGGAGAGAAATACCTAACAGAGTGCCTGGCCCATATTAGAAGTTCAAGAAGGGGTCCCTATATGCTCACTTCCCCCTTCTTTTCCACCCAGCAACAACTTTGTTGCAATTCCTTCTCTACTGGCATATTAGCATTGAAACTGATTCTTGAATACCTTTGCAGGCAATATTGGAAAGGTAAAAACGTTGTCCTCGCAGTGGGTCCAAAACTTGAATCTAAGAATGGGAAGTAGCTCTTGTAATAGGATTTTTTGCTTCATTTTACTTTTTAACTTAAATAATGAATAAAGAGTGATTTAGTAAAAAGTCAATAGGATGACAAGCCAACAAAAACCTGGATATTTGGGTCTACCTGTAGGCAAGGCAAAAATTTAACCATGATATATAGATATATATATGTATAATTGTCTTGTATATAATTTTACATTATTTGAATTTGCTAGTAAGCAGTGTCTAATAAATGAGAGATAGTCACAAAATAAAATCCAATCAGTTAGCATACGTCTTGCTTTCACTTTTATTAACTGCTGTCACAATTATTCAGATATTTTTAAGTTTCTTAATTTTAAAATGTTGATATGATAAGTGGTGGTCAGCGGCCTCTCGTGTCCTCATGTGCCCTGCAATATGAGATCAATGGGAGATGGCTCAAAACATAGAGGTGAGTGATTTGAAGTGATCTGTACCTTTCAAAGTTTTTATTTCAGTATTTTCATAAACATGTCACTAAAGAGAAAATCGAAAAATAAACTTATAGGAGATTTATTTTTATTTTTTTCAGGAAAAGAGTAGAATAAGCATCACATAGTTTCTTCATTTCTGGGAATTCAAGGTCCCTGCAAAAACCTCAGTATTGAAGCTCTTCTTTCCAAAGGTGCAGTTCAGGTGCGCCCTGCTGCCACCACCATGTTTTGGAGGATTCTGTCTTCTACTACTGAGGATGTGCTCTGCAGACACACGTGAAAAGCGCAGATGAGGACTGTTTACCAGATCTGCTATCACAAATAGCACAATGATTTTGCCTTACAGTTAAAATTTATTGGCTCATGGTTTTGAGGCTATAATAAGTCCCAAATCAAAATATTGGCAAGATTTGGTTTCTCCCAGAGTCTTCGGTGTTCTGGTGCTGGCTGTTTCTTGTGTGATTAGCCCAGTAATTTAATTTTATTGACTATGGCTTCTTTAATCGGAGAAATATATCCTTTAGTTCTTCCCATTCATGATCTGTTTAGTGAGGTGTTTTATAGAAAACGCTCTTTTATGCCTATGCCCTTTATAAACATAGGCTATTTCTGCACTTAAATTCCATGGTTTGGTGTATCATGCTTTGTACTGCCTATTGGTGCCCTAATATGGAACACTAAAGTGTTTCAATTTCTTCCACTCAGTTCTTAACCCCCGGGTTTGCTATGCCTCTCAAGAAAAATCCAGCTAGTCTGTGAGGGGTTAGTTAACCCTGGAAAACTTTTTCAAATGCTGCTTTTACTCTTGCCACTGTTGAGTTGCAAAGTTGCCTTGAAAACCTGAACAATACATGAAAATGGACTTAAAACAACAATACATAAGAATGTTATATCAGTGTCAGATTTAAAGTATTAGCCATTAATACAATACAGAAAAATTAAGGATATAAAATATCAAGTGATATATTTGAGAATAAATTATGTTGGAGCTAGCTATGATCTTGTGCCTCTATACCAAATAATGTTAACCTAATATGCATTTCTCAAAATACACTGTAACAAAATTGCCTTATTTCTTTTTTTTCTACTGCTTGATTTAAGTTTTCAAAGTATTTTACTTAATTGTCAATATCCTATCATAAGGATATCCTTATGAGAATGGAAACTTATCCATTATCAAATTAACCTTATGATGATGGAATGGAGCATAGAGAGATAAAGTTACTTGCCCAGGATCATATAATTGTTAAGCAGAGGAGTCAGGATTTTAATCCTAACAGTGGATTCAGAGACCATGTTCTGTGCTACTCCACCCTGTCTTAGCCCGATATGTGATAGAATACCTTATATATGTTCATTCCCTCATTTATTTGTTCAGCAGCCAGTAGGTATCATGCATTTCCTTTGTGCCAGGCTTTTCGTAAGTGGTAAGGATAAATTGCCAATAAGTAGGGGAAAAGGCTTACACATATGACTGCATAGCAAACCTCAATTCTTCATGAGTGAATTCCCAATATTATCTACAAGCCCCAGCCCCCAAAATCAATATTTAATTGAGACGGCAGACCTACTTATAACTCATAGAAGGAAATCCTTCACAATAGAGCTATGAAGAGAGCCTCAGAGCCCTCCCCAGCCTCAAACCCTTGGGTAGTTGTTTTTGTAACTTAATTGCTTGTGCTGCATTTTGAGCACACATTCTCCAGCCCTGTCCCTAGGTAGAGGTGGTGAGATGTCTAGCATTCCCTGGGGATGCACATTTCCTGTACCTGAAAACTGTTAAATTATATACTCTTGTTCCTAATTTGCAGGTTGATTAAACTCAGTTACTTTGCTGTTTCTCGTAAATTTTATGACTCATCCTTAAATTATTTTAGCAAGGAATTACTGATCAGTATTTATGTTGAAATGTAATTTCAATATTTAATAATGATTTCCTTATATAGACTGGACACATTAAGAGACATTTGTAAAATTAGTTTATTATATGCATTAATTTAGGATTCTTTCTATGTTTAAAAAATTTTTAAGTAAATACTAGAAGGGAAATATTAGGATTATTCCAAAACTGGGAAATGAATGAGTAACTAGAAATGATAACGCTAGGTTTTAAAAGAAGCAGAACAAGGCTATGTGTTGCATTGAAGAATCTCTTTCATTCTTGCCCAATATCAGGGGAAAGTCGTTGGTAGTTGTAACTGTCAAGTTCTCAGTTGTAGCTCTAATTTTCGCCAAGATGCTTCAGGAAAGAAAATTGTCATATAAAAGCTCAACCCAAGGGCCTTAGTGTTATTTGATCTCCGTAACCGAATTTATAACAAATCAAAATGACAAATTCCTCATAAATACATTTAATATTCTTTAATATATTTATTAGAGTTATTTATTTTAGGAACAAGAAATTTTTTTTCTGGCTTGTGTATGAAAATTATGTTGTATCTTAGTTTAACAAATTAATAAAATAGTCCATTTTAAAGTAATGTAGAACTAAAGTAATTAAGAACAATAAAGTTTTATCTAAAAAAACACCTATTGATTTTCTGAAACCCCACTGGAAATAATTAAATGAAAAAAGACACTGCCAGCTTCCCAGTGTCACTTCTCACAGTGTTCCAAGTGTCTAAAAGAAAAGAAGTGATTAGGGACTTGATGGATGAGCCTCTCCATTTCTTTCTTAAAAGAAAAAAAAAGTTCCCTATCTTACAGCTAGAACCGTATGAAATGCTCAAATCCATATGAGTAGATGAATTCTTTACTGAAAAGATAATGAAAGTAATTACATACTTAGGAATATCAGCTTATTATTTTTAATAATTCCTTTGGCAATCTAGATACACTGACGATAATAATTAAGGGAAAGAACAGCTTTATAAACACTGTCCTTTAAAATTCTCCAAATGTAACATCATTGCATTGCCATTTGGCTGTGATCACTCAATAACAATACATTTATGGAGCCATATCAGATAGTGTATGGACAAATTTACCTCTAGTATTATAGATTTGAAATGAGGGAAAACTGAGACTATGACAATCATTTAGAGGATTTCCCTTCTCTCTTCATTTTCAACATTCCCTATTTGTATGAAAGAAAAAGATATAGTTAAATCTGCTTAATTCCATGTACATATACTAGGAAAAAATGAGGTTTCTGTTTG
>PVIY010062964.1:0-10675 GCA_004026745.1 Myrmecophaga tridactyla | reverse complement strand
TAGCAGAGAGGCTGGAGGGAACTGCCTGAAAATGTAGAGCTGTGTTCCAGTAGCCATGTTTCTTGATGATGATTGAACAATGATATAGCTTTCACAATGAGACTCTGTGAATGTGAAAACCTTGTGTCTGATGCTCCTTTTAGCTACTGTATCAACAGAAGAGTAGAACATATGGAATAAAAATAAATAATAGGGGGAATAAATGTTAAAATAAATTCAGCTTGAAATGCTAGTGGTAAATGAAAGCGAGGGGTAAGGGGTATGGTATGTATAATCTTTTTTCTCTATTATCGTTTTATTTCTTTTTCTGTTGTCTTTTTATTTCTTTTTCTAAATCGATGCAAATGTTCTAAGAAATGATGAATATGCAACTATGTGATAATATTAAGAATTACTGATTTTATATGTAGAATGGAATGATATCTTAATGTTTTTTGTTAATTTTTTTAATTAATGAAAAAAGTTTAAAAAAAACAGCATGATGTTGGCATAAAGATAGACATACTGACCAATGGAATTGAACTGACAGTTCAAAAATAGACCCTCATATCTATGATTCACTGATTTTTTGACAAGGATGCCAAGTCCACATAACTGGGACAAAAAAATCTCTTCAACAAATGGTGCTGGGAGAACTGGATATCCATATCCAAAATAACAAAGGAGGACTCGTGCCTTACACCATAAACAAAAATTAACTCAAAATGGATCAAAGACTTAAGTATAGAAACCAGAACCATAAAATTCCTAGAAGAAAATGTAGGGGAGCATCTTCAAGATTTGTGGTAGAAGATGGTTCCTTAGACCCAAAGCATAAGCAATGAAAGAAAAATTAAATTGAATACTTTTTTGCTTCAAAGGACTTTCTCAAGAGGGTGAAAAGCAGCTTATTCAGTGAGAGAAAATATTTAGAGACCGCTTATCTAATAATGTTTTAAATCCAGAATATGTAGATGGATCCTCAATTCAACGATGAAAAGATAAACAACCGAACTTAAAAATGGGCAAAAGACATGACAAGACATTTTTCTCAAAAAGATATACAGATGGCCAAAAAGCATATGAAAAGATGTTCAACGTCACTAGATATTAGGGAGATGCAAATTAAAACTACGAGACATATTTCACACCTATTAGAATGGCCATTAGGTAAAACAAACAAAAAAACAGAAAATATCAGATGTTGGAGAGAATGTGGAGAAATAGGAACACTTGGTCACTGTTGGTGGGAATGTAGGATGGTGCAGCTGCTGTGGGAGAGTTTGGTGGTTCCTCTTGAAGCTAAGTATAGAACCGCTGTATGATCCAACAATCCCACTACTAGCTATACACTCAGAAGAACTGAAAGTAGGATGTGAATGGACATTTGCACATCGACGCTCACAGCGGCATTACTTACAATTGCCAAGAGATAGAAACAACCCAGGTATCCATTAACCATTGAATGGATAAACAAAATATGATATATACATATGATGGACTGTAAGAAGAGATGAGAAGAAATGAAGTCATGACACATGTAACTAAATGGATGATTCTTGAGGACATTATGTTAAATGAAATAAGTCAGACACAAGAGGACAAATATCATATGACCTCATTAATAAGAAATAAATATAACTAGCAAGCTCATAATGTTAATATCTAGAATACAAGTCACCGGAAGATAGAATGAGGGCAGAGAATGGGAAACTGAGGCTTAATTTGTGCTCTCACATACAGTACACAGAACAGTTCATTCAATAGCAGAACACATGTTCTCCTTAAGTGCACGTGGATCACTCTCCAGCATAGACTATATGTTAAGGCATAAGACTAGTGTCAATAAATTTCAAATTATGAAATTGTACATAGTATATTCTTTGCCTAGAATGAAATGAAGCTAGACATCAATAACACATGGAAAAATGGAAAATTCACAAACGTGGAAATTAAACAGCACAACCTTCAACAACCAAAGAGTTAAAGAGGAAATCACAAGAGAAATTAGAAATATCTCGAGGTGGATGAAAATGAAAACATGCTACACCAAAATTTATGGGAGGCAGCCAAGGCAGTGCTGGGAGGGAAATTTATAGCTCTAAATGCTTACATAAAAAAAAAAGAAGAAGAAGCAAGGGCCAAAGCAGCAGTTCCAGGATCCTGGTGATCAAAAGAACCTCTGCATTATATAAGGAAGACCTGGAAAGAAAAGCGGAGAAACTAGGACTGAGAAATTGGGATGAGTGGATTCAATCATGATCATCCCTAAGATACATCCCCATGCAATAGCTGGATCAGACAGCCAAAAATGGACAAACCTCTGCTTCAGAGAGGAGAAGGAGGCAATCCTCTCAGACCTGCAGCCTAGCATTCTGTGTGGGAACCCAGGAGCCAGTAGACTAATCTTAGGCACTGGCAAAGACCCTGCTTCAGTGCCTGGTGCCTATCCCCCATCCCTGACGCAGTCGCTGGGGGCGTCTGGGCTTGCGGGGAGTCCGGGACGCTCTCCCCTTGGGAGGAGAGGAGCACGCAGAGCAGAGCTGACAACTGGCCAGTGAGAGAGACACTCAGGGTCCCCCGCCTCAATCCCTTATATGCAGGGGCTCAGGGAGCTCACTGCACACAGGCAGAGAGGTGGAGGCGAGGCAGCTGTATTGCAACACCAGGCGTCCTTCCCCCACCCCAAGAGGTGGTCTTGCTCTCCGGTGGAAAGCAGAGCAGTTCTGTGCTCACTGCTGGCTGGTGAAGTTGAACTTTCCAGTCCCGCCTCCCACAGTCTTTCCACATGGGAGTCTGGGAATCACGAGACCCATCGGGCCTACAAGCTGCGGTCTTTGTCTCGGTGCACAGTGCCCATCCCCGACCCGCGGCGCCAGCAGCTTCCAGCACTGCTGGGGACCTGTGGTCTTGACTGGATTTTCAACTGGTCTGGACCCTGACCAGCAGGCAGCCAAGTAGTGGAGCGGTGGGGCGGTGGGGAAGAGATGTTCCAACAGCACCATCTGCTGGAAAGATGGGGAAAATGCAGACTGAGAAGCTGTTTCTCTGTCCAGCCTCCAAAAGGGCTAGTCTCCCTGGTATGGGCCCTAACCTGGTTTGGCTGGGAATTACTGACAAATCAAAGTGCCAAAAGACCTTTATGCAAACACAAATAAAAAAATATTAGACTAGCAAAGGAAACTAACTTTCAAAATCACTTCATCAAGATAATGAAATGCCAAGAAACCAAAAACAAAAAATCATAAACCATATGAAGAGGTAATAAGATATGGCCAAGCTAAATTATCAAAATAAAAGACCAGAGGAGATGTAATTTAAACAACTAGTCAAAGATGTTCATACAACTCTCCTAAATAATTTCAATGAATTGGCTAAAGGATACCAAGAAGACAGTAGAAGAGCATAAAGAAGAATTTGAAAGAACAAACAGAAAAATAACAGATCTTAAAAAATGAAAGATACTGTGTATAAAACAAAATATACTAGACACACACAACAGCACATTTGAGGAGGCAGAAGAAAGAATAAGCAAACTAGAGGACAGAGCAACTGAATTCTAATGCACAGAAAAACAAATGGTGAAAAAGATGGAAATTTTTTACTTAGATTTCAGGGAAATGATGGACAACATACAGCATACACATATAAGAATAATTGGGGTACCAGAAGGAGAAGAGAAGAGTAAAAGGCTAGGAATATTATTTGAGGAGATAACTGGGTAAAACTTCACAATGCTCATGAAATAAATATGCAAATCAAAGAAGCCCAATGTACTGCAAATAGAATAAATCCAAATAGACCTACTCCAAGACACATACTAATTAGGCTATCTAATGCTGAAGAGAAGGAGAGAGTCCTGAGGGAAGCAAGAGAAAAGTGCTTCACCACATACAAGGGATGGTTATATAAGACTAAGCACTGACTACTTGTTGAGCACCATGGAAGCAAGAAGGTATGATATATTTACGACTCTGAAAGACAAAAATTGCCAACCAAGGATTCTTTATTTAGCAAAGCTGTCCTTCAAAAGTGAGGGAGAAAATCAACAGGCAAGCCCTCGATCTTGAGGCTTGCTCTTATGAAGCTTATGTAGGTAGCAGAGAAGCTCAGCCTATCTACAGATATGCCTAAGAGTTACTTCTGGAGGACCTCTTTTGTGGCTCAGATGTGGACTCACTCTCTCTAATCCCAACTCTGCAAGTGAAGTCATTGCCCTCTTCCCTACATAGCACATTACATCCAGAGGTGAAAGTCTCCCTGGTGGCGTGGATGATGACCCCCAGGGATGAACCTGGCCCTGGCATCATGGGATCAATAATGTCATCCTGACCAAAAAGGGGGAAAGAAGTGTAACAAACAAGGTATCAGTGGCTGAAAGACTTCAAATAGAGTCAAGAGACTACTCTGGATGTCACTCTTATTCAAGCTTTAATTAGACATTGCTACCTATCATGGCTTGCCAACCCCAACCAAAACCATTTCAGCCAATCCTAAAGAATAGCTTGGGCAATATATAAAAGTCTGCAACATTTCCTTGCACTAGGGTAACTTTTCAGAAACCTACAACCACCAGATAGGTCCCTGGATAAGGTAAGTCCTGAAATCTAGAGGGGCCAGCCTGTCTAGAACACCAGCTAATTCTATCTCCCTACTCCATATTATTGACAGCCCCTTCTAACATGAAAAAGTTAGAATAGGCATAGCCCAAATACCCCTAAAGAGTTGGAGAAAGATCAAAGGTGATAGTGGAGTTATACAGAGAAGGTAGGGTTTAAGAAACAAGTATGATTGCTGAATCACTATATTCTTTCTTTTAGTCTCCAGTATCCTACAGCAGCTAGAAGTAAAAATCCTAAAATTGTGGAATTGTAACCCAAACCAAACTCTGAAATCTGTTCTACAACTAATTGTTGAGATGTGCTTTGAAATTTATTGTGCTTTTTTTATATAGATTATTTTTCACACACACACACACACACAAAGTCTATTGTGATGACAAAATATTTATTCCTTCTAGCCTCCAATGTTCTGGAGCAGCTGGAAGGAAAAATCTGAAAGGATGGAATGGGCGACCATGACAAACTCTGGGATCTGCCCTGTAACTGCTTGTTGAAGAGTGCTTTGGAACCTACTGCTTTTTTCTTTCTTTGCTTTGTATGTATGTTATATTATTAAACATTTTTTAAGTGAGGGAGAGTTTTTAAATTTTCACAGATAAACAAATGCTGGGACAATTTGTTAACAATAGACCTGCTCTGCAAGAAATGTGAAAAGGGAGTTCTGTTGGCTGGAAAAAAAGACAGGAGAGAGACTTGGAGAAGAGTGTAGAAATGATGATTAATGGTAAGGGTAACTAAAAGGTTAAAATGAGAGAAAAACACTAAATCTGACAAATAAATCCAAGGGATAAAATGAATGAGCAAGGGCAGCTTTTACAGTAGTAACATTGAATGTTAATGAATTAAGCTTCCTAATAAAAAGACACAGATTGGCACAATGGATTAAAAAAAAATAAGATCCATTTATATGCTATATACAAGAGACTCACTTCAGACCCAAAGATACAAATAAGCAGAACTGAATGGATGATAAAAGATATTCCATGCAAGCAATAACCAAAAAAAAAAAGAGTAGCTATACTAATATCAGATAAAAATAGATTGTAAATGCAAAAATGGTATAAGAAACAAATAAGGACACTATATATTAATAAAAGAGAAATCCACCAAGAAGAAATAACAATCATATATGTCTATGCGCCCAATCAAAGCACTCCAAAGTACATGAGGCAAACACTGGCAAAACTGAAGGGAGAGATAGACCTTTCTTCATTAATAGTAGGTGCCTTCAACACACCACTCTCTTCAATAGATGGAATAACTAGATGGAGGATCAACAAATAAATAGTGAACCTAAATAATATAATAAATGAATTAGACATAACAGACATATATAGATCATTGCACCCCAGAACCTTAGGATATACATTCTTCTCAAGTGCTCATGGAATGTTCTCCAGGATAGATCATATGTTGGGGCACAAAACAGATCTTAATGAACGAAGTGGGAGGATTAACATTCCCTGGCATTAAAATCTATTATTAAGCCACAGTGGTCAAAACAGCATGGTACTGGCACAAAGATAGAAGCGTTGACCAATGGAATTGAACCGAGAGTG
Organism: Myrmecophaga tridactyla; assembly: GCA_004026745.1. Taxonomy (NCBI): domain Eukaryota; kingdom Metazoa; phylum Chordata; class Mammalia; order Pilosa; family Myrmecophagidae; genus Myrmecophaga; species Myrmecophaga tridactyla. Next base: position 4,515 of record PVIY010062964.1, on the reverse strand, counting down.
CAGAAATAGACCACCAAATCTACGGTCAACTGATTTTTTACAAGACCCCCAAATCTTCTGAACTGAGACAAGTCTTTTCAATAATTGGGCATGGAAGAACTGGATATCTATAGCCAAAAGAATGAAAGAGGAACCCTATCTTACACCCTACACAAAAATTAACTCAAAATGGATCAAATACCTAAATATATGAACTAACACCATAAAGCATCTAGAAGAAAATGTAGGGAAGCATCTTCAAGACCTAGTAATAGGAGGTAGCTTCCTACACTTTATATCCAAAGCACAAGCAACAAAAGAAAAAATACATAGATGAGAACTCCTCAAAATCAAATGCTTCTGCACCTCGAAAGACTTTGTCAAAAAGGTGAAGAGGCAGCCAACTCAATGGGAGAACGTATTTGGAAATCACATAGACAAAGGTTTGATTTCCTGTATATATAAAGAAATCATACAACTCAACAACAAAAGAACAAACAACCCAATTATAAAATGGGCTAAAGATATGACTAGGCATTTTTCTGAAGAGCAAATACAGGTGGCTCAAAAGCACATGAAAAGATGCTCATTTTCATTGGCTATAAGGGAAATGCAGATGAAGACTACAATGAGATACTACCTCACACCTGTAAGAATGGCTGCTATTAAACAAACAGAAAACTATAAATGTTAGAGAGGATGTGGAGAAACTGGACACTTATGTACTGCTGGTGGGAATGTACGATGGTGCAGCCACTATGGAAGACTGTTTGGCGGTTCCTTAGGAAACTAAATATTGAGTTGCCCTATGACCCAGCAATAGTACTATTTAGTATATACCCAGAGGAGCTGAAACCAATGACACAGATATTTGCACACTGATGTTCATAGAAGCATGATTCACAATTGCCAAAAGATAGAAACAAACCAAATGTCCATCAATAGACAAGTGGATCAACAAAATGTGATACATACGTACGATGGAATATTATGCAGCAGTAAGACAAAATGATGTCCTGAAGCACATGACAAGATGGATGCGCCTTGAGGACATAATGCTGAGTGAAATAAGCCAGACACAAAAGGACTGTATGATTCCACTTTTATGACCAGCATAAAAGTATAATCAGAGGCTTATAATACAGAATATAAGGGACTTAGAGATACATAGACGCTAGAGATGGGTGAACCGTTAGCTAATGAAGTTGAATTCCAATGTAAGGGAATAGATAGGAGTGAAGGTGGTTCTCTAGTTGGTCTAGAAGTAATATTACCATATTGAAGATGAACAAGATTGAAAGGGGTTGTATAGACCTACGTGTCCCACTGATTAACACTAGAAATATGAATTAGTTCTTGCAAGAATTACTTCAAAGATATGATTGGTGTACAAAAAGTCCAGGGTACGGGTGGGAAACTGCTATTGCATGCTATGAGCTATGTTCAAAAGGAAACCATCAGCAGTACCACAGCAACAGCAGAGATAAATAATGTGGGGAGGGAAAAGAGTTAAGAAGAGGTTTAGATTTCCTATTTGGCGAGGGTGTGTTTATTGGTTTTCTTTCTCTTGGGAACAATGAAATTATCTAAAATTGAGAATGTTGATGGACTGTGGACTTTGGACACTATACATGATGCCCGATCAATGCAGGTGGCTGAAAGATGCACTGACAGAGAAGTAGATTGGCGAACGATGGTGTGTACTTATGAATAAAGGCTGTGCTGCTACAAAAGAAACATTGTCTTGAGGCATGCAACGATGTGAATGAACACGTGGGACATTTAGTGAGGCAAAATAAGCCAGGAACAAAGAACAACAATGGTATGGTTGCCTTTAGAAATAGCTCATAAGAAAACAGGGGCCTAGATTGCTAGCTTTTAGAGCAGACACATTAAGTCCAGACGTGAGTAATATTTCTGGATTTTGAGAGGCTGTTATATATATATATATATATATATATATATTACCTGATATTTAGAGATAAGAATTAAGCTGATCAGGTTTGGGTTAAGAACACAGGGGTAAGGAAGACAGTGCCTATATTTTAGAACCATGCATACTCTTTGAGACCAATGGAAGAAAGGTTTATTTGATCTGGAACTGAAATTTTCTGTAGTGCATAATCCAGTTCAACCTATCTGTAGAACTCATTTGAACAACTGAAACATAGGGAAGCCCAGAATAAGAAAGAGGTCCTTTAATCCTATATAGATTGTAATGCCTGGATACATCCTAGAGTATATTAAGCAGATATTCAAAAAGTGTTGGCAAAGTCCCCTGAGGGATGGGAGAAAGAATATGGAACTATTAAACCTTACCATCAGGGAATCCCCTGATGCTCTGTCAAACTTTAGGGACACCCAAATCAATAGGTCATGCCCTTCATCCTGAGACTTACTCTTGTGAAGCTTCTGTAGGTAGCAGAGAAGCTTAGACTACTGTCATGATCAGGTTCATGTGTCAACGTGGCCAGGTGGTGGTACCTGTTTGTCTGGTTGGGCAAGCACTGGCCTGTCTGTTGCAATGAAGTCATTTCATAGAATTAAATCATAATCACGTCAGCTGCATCCACAGCTGATTCCATTTGTAATCAGCCAAGGGGAGTGTCTTCTGCAATGAGCCATGCTCAATCTAATCACTGGAAGCCTTTTAAGGATTCAGAAGAGACAGGTTCTCTTCCTGCTTCAGCTGGTGAGCCTCTCCTGTGGAGTTGATCCAGACCCTCCATCGGAATCGTTGGCTTCAGAGTCTGCCCTGCAGATTTTGGACTCTGCGTTCCCACGGTCATGTGAGACAATTTTATAAATTTTATATTTGTGAGTGTTCCGTTTTGATTCTGTTTCTCTAGAGAACCCTAACTAATACAACTACCTACAGGCATGCCTAAGAGTTACTTCTGGAGGACCTCTTTTGTTGCTCAGATGTGGCCTCATTCTCTCTAAGCCCAACTCTGCAAGGGAAATCATTGTCCTCCCTGCTACTTGGGACATGACATCCAGGGGTGAAAGTCTCCCTGGCAACGTGGGAGATGACTTCCAGGGATGAATTCGACCCTGGCACCATAGGATCAACAATTCCACCCTGACCAAAAGGGGGAAAAGAAGTGTAACTAATAAAGGATCAGTGGCAGAGAGAGTTCAAATAGAGGTTAGAAGCTACTCTGGAGGTTGCTTTTACACAAGCTTCAGGTAGACCTTGCTACTTATCATAACCTGCCAACCCCCAACTGGGACCATTAGACCCAATACTAAAGAATACCTAAGGCAATATATAAGATTCCACAAGGGTTCTATGCACTAGAGTAACTTTCCAGAAACCTGTAATCTCCAGATGGGTCCCGGCTCCAGATAAGTCCTGAAACCTAGCCCAGCCTCTCAAGAACATCAGATAGTTCTATCTTCTTACCCCATATTAGTGACAGACCCTCCCAATATGAAAAATTTAGAATTGCCATAACCCAAACACCCCTAAAGAGAGGGATGGAAGGATCAAAGGTGATGGTGGAGTTGTACATAGAAGATAGGATTTAACAAATGAATATGAATACTGAGTCATTAAATTGATATCTCTTTCAGTCTACAGTATTTTAGAGCACCTAGAAGTAAAAACCTAAAATTGTGAAATTGTAACTCATGTGAAACTCTGAAATAAGTTCTACAACTAATTGTGGTGTTGTGCTTTGAAATCTATAGCTTTTTTGTATAAATGCTATTTTTCACCAAAAAAAGAAGGAAAAAAAGTTGATTGTGATGATTAAAAGATATTAAGCCCTCTAGCCTCCTATATTCTAGAGCAGCTAAAAGGAAAAATATGAGAGGATCGTATGGTAGCCCATGACAAATTCTGGGATCTGTCTTGTAAGTACTTGTTGAAGGATGCTTTGGAAACCGTTGCTTTTTACTTCTGCTTTGTATATGTGTTATACTATATAATTAAAAAGTTTAAAAAATAGATCTTAATAATTTTTAAAATATTGATATTATTCAAAGTGCATTCTCTGGTCACAATGGAATGAAGTTGGACATCAATAACCACTGAAGAGCCTGAACTTTCACAAACATATGGAGGTTAAACAAAGCACTCTTTTTTTAAATTTATTTATTAATTTAAAAATTAAGAAACCAAATAAAACATCAACATATATAATCACTTATTCACAATATCATCACTTAGTTGCATATTCATCATTTCTTAGAACATTGCATTAATTCAGAAAAAGAAATCAAAAGACAATAGAAAAAGAAATAAAACGAACACAGGAAAGAGAAAAAAAAAGATTATATCTACCATACTCCTTACCCCTCGCTTTCATTGATCACTAGCATTTTAAACTAAATTTATTTTAGCATTTGTTCCCCCTATTATTTATTTTTATTCCATATGTTCTACTCGTTTGTTGACAAGGTAGATAAAAGGAGCATCAGACACAAGGTTTTCACAATCACACAGTCACATTGTGAAAGCTGTATCATTATTCAATCATCCTCAAGAAACATGGCTACTGGAACACAGCTCTACATTTTCAGGCAGTTCCC
>PVIY010062963.1:0-10671 GCA_004026745.1 Myrmecophaga tridactyla | reverse complement strand
TTGCTTTCCCTAGAGGTTGAACCAGCGTATACTCGCATGAGCAATGTATGAGGGCACCTATGAGGTCAGACAGCAGTCCAGAAGACCACCGTCACTTCTGACACCGTTTGCACATTTGGGGGTTCCCAAGACCAGCCCAAGCTTTGAGAATTCAATAGAAGGACTTACAGAACTCATTGAAAGTTGTTATATTCATGGTTGCAGTTTATTATAGAGAAAAAATAGAAATTAAAATCAGCCAAGGAAAGAAACACGTGGGGCAGCGTCCCAGAAAATTCCAAGTGTACAGCTTCGAGTTGTCCTCTCCCGGTGGAGTTATGTGGTAGCACCATTCTTCTGGCAACGATGTATGACAGTATACACCAAGTATTGCCAGCCAAAAAAGTTTGTCCAGAGTTTTTTTTTGATTTAGTCACACAGAGCTGGTTAGCCATCCACATGGCTAACCTCAGATTCCAGGTTCTCTAATAACACAGCCCCTAACCTAAATCATGTTAGACTATCCAGTGTGACCCAAACCCCCAAGTAAACAAAGACACTTTTTTTCAGGCAGACCATTCCAAGGGTTTATAGGTTATCTATCAGGGGCCAAGAGCAAAGATCAGACCTTTCTTTGGGCAAGGTTAAATTATTTATTTCACAAGTGGAAATGGAGGACTGAGTATGCGTGAGTTGTTGATAGCAGTAAAAGTGGCTGTTGTTGCTAAGGCTTCCAGGTGGAATTCATGTGAATTTCCCATGGGAATGACAAACTCATGGATTTCATATAAAATCTATTTTATGTAAGATAGTAGAAATAAAATATAAAACCTTCCTATAATCTTGAGAATTTACGCACAGTTGAGAATATTTAGCAAGGTGCTTAAAAGGAAGAATATCAATGTAAAGGAACATGGACTGCAAAACTGTTAATTGGTACAAGGAATAATTACAACAGAAATCCAGAAGAATAGATTATCTCCAAAGATTGAAATTTAAAGGTAAAGCTTCATGTAGGGAACACCATCTCCTTTGGTGTCAAAAGAAAAGTAGCGAAGGAGAATAGCAAATAAATAGAAAGGAGATAGAAAAGGCATTTTAGACTGAAGAGTTGTATGCCAAAGTACAAGGAGGGCCTTATAAGCTTTCCTGTCCTTGTTAGTACCATCATTCGCTCTATCAGCTGATAGCAGGGGCCAGAAACCTGAATGTTATCTTAGATTTTCCCTCCCTGTTCAGCTAACTCAACAGAAGTATCAAGAAGAATCAAAATACTTTTGGAAGGAGAGGAAGAATAATGACTCGTGCTTTGAACCTGTATATAATCGTAGTGAGATTTAAAAAAAACAAAAATAAACATAAGGAGATAGTTTGAAGGTGAAGATAATGAAGAAAGAGACCTCGTCTATCAAAATAGGGAGGAAGAAGGAAAAGGTCAGTGAATACCAATAAATTTTAAACCTTTAATTATGGAGAGAGGAGGAAAGACAAACTTATAGCAGTAGTTTCTAAGTAGAAGGGGTGCTCATTGTTTGAGTGAAGTTGGAACTCCAGAGAGAGGAGCTATATATGGAATTAGCAAAAGGCTGAGACCTATTGGAAACCTATTGGAAATGTGTGATGTTCTAATGGGAAAGATCACTTTAGAGCAAATAGCAGCACATGCAGAGTATGCATATGCAGAGAGCAACATTTTGAATTTCCTTCAGCTGGAGGCTTTGTGGGGCTATGTAAATATTTAAAAGGTGAAAATGTTGAACAAAATTGATAAAAAGCACTTTTAATTTGTCGTTTCCCCCTTCTGTGTGTTTGAGAATGTTGAAGGTAAATGTAGCTATGCACCTTTGTGGGACCAAACAAGGGTTAATTATAATTAACTGTTGGAACAGACTGTTCTGAATAAAGTGTTATTCATTTGCCACCTATTTCTTGGGTTCATGTGTAAGCATATAAAATTACCATTTGATTGTTTCAAAATGAATAAGGTACATTTTATATATATCTGAAATATATAGATTGATAGCCTCTCTGTCTCTCTTTCTTTACCCACCCCTTCACCCCACAGTTAACCACTGTTAACAGCTTCTTATGCTCCATTTCAGAAAAAATTTGTGATGTATGTGTATATAGTATTATATATTAACATATATACCTTGACAGTGTATTTTCAATCACATATCTTGAAACCATTCCACTGATATTCTTGCTCATTCAGTTATGTAAAATCTCTCATTCAATTATGTAAAATCTTTCCTCTGACTTGTGTACCGCATTTCCTTTTCATAACAGTCTACTGAGGTAATATAAATTCCAAACACCTCTTTTCCTAACCAGTTTTCTATTTCACTGCATTCACATTGGATCAAAATAGCTTATAATAGCAAAATATTTCCCTTTTATCAATTTTTGTTTTAAAAAGAGTGAAAAGAATAAGTGGAGCTATTCATCACATTTGTTGATAGTCAGTATTCCTCTGAATAGTGTTTTAGTAGCTCATCTCTCTCTCTCTTCCTTGACATATAGTTTCCTCCCACTAGAGGGCACTAGGATTTTGTTTGTTTTTAGTGGGCTGTTTATAGTGAATTTATTTTTTATTTTATTTATTTATTTATTTATTTTGCGTGGGCAGGCACCAAGAATTGAACCCAGGTCTCCGGCATGGCAGGTAAGAACTCTGCCTGCTGAGCCACCGCAGCCTGCCCCATGGTGAATTTAAAATTAAAACTCTTATTTGTCCTCTATTAGGAATAAAATCTTCATCTCACTTTCACTCTGTGTTTGGGGTAAATAGACAAAGTACCTTCTCTTTTAGCGATTTGGCCTTTGAAAACTATTTTGTACTAAGTGCCTAAAGAAAAAAAGGAGAGGTAGGCCTTCGAGAAATAGAAAAGAAATTGGACTTTTAGGGACCGCAGTTATCCTTTCTGTGCACTCTACAGTAGGTATTAACCCTAAAGGAAAATGAATTGTTTTTATAATAGCATTTTGTCATTATAGTATTGTATATATTTTCAAAGTCCTAACATTTTGAGGTCAAAGAATGCTATGCTAAGAAAAGATTGGGTAAAATTATCTTTCTTTCATATTTTGGGTGCAGGATCAATAAAATCAATTCCTGATTTACCCAATCCATTTTTTAATTTTGTTTTGTATTGATTCTCTCTCGAAAGAGAAAAATCTCAAAGTTGAAAGATGATATTTAATTCAACAGCTCATCCCTTACCAAAAGTAGAATCTTTTCTTCCTTTATTGTCTTAGCAAATTCCTATTCACCATTAATTCATTTAACAAGCATTTGTTGAGTGCCACTTATATGAAGATCATTTTAATTTAAAGCATGTTAAACAGAAAGATATGCTATTGTGCTATAAGATTTATAACTTGTAATTGCATAATATGTTGGATAACTTTTAGGTAATGGTTTTATAAATATATTATTTTTGCTCTTACATTAGCTATACTAGTTTCAGCCAATATTCTTACCAATATTGCTAATATTGTCAGTTTTTAACTGTTGAAGAGAGTTGCTTTCATGAGAGTAACTATAATAAACTTCAGGGCTAAGGGGGTAACTATCAAAAATTTAGAAGTCCTAAAAGTAAAATCAATGGCAGTCAGATTAGCATCTGAATATATTGGAGACCATTTAAATTCAAAACTTCTTTTTAATGGCAATTATTTATTCATATAGAGAAAGTTTTCTTTGGTTCATGGCTATGCTGAAAAATCACATGGGAATACTTTTCTAAAAAGTTTTTCTTAAGTAAATAAGTTGTATTAAAAGCATGCACTTTGTAAAATAATGAGCCAGTATAGAGGTGTATAGTATTATCGTCTATAAATGAATGCAGATAAAGATGCATTCCACATTTGAATGCCTGTTATAAGCCAAGTACCTTGCTAAGTACTGGGGCTGGGGTGAAGGAAATATAAAGATACAAGGTCCCTTCCAGTGAGTTCAATATCTGTTGTTGAACTTCTGGCCTAAGGGCTGGGGGCCACTAAGGAGTCTTTGCAAGGAGGCTACAACTCTATACCCATACCAAGGGTTGTCTGTAGATCATGTAAATGTTGTATCATTACATTTACAAATTGCTATTTTTTAAATACATGTAAATGTTGAGGAAATTATAAAATACACATTACAAAACATCACAAAATTCATAGTATTTTTGTCATTATGTAGTTTCTTGGACAATAGATAGTAAAAGTCTAATTACTATCAAGTACAATTTGTGAATTGTTTTATTAAAAATATGTCCTTCATGCCAAGCTTAAAGAACACCTAGGGCATTATAGAAGATTCTACAAAGCTTTCATGCACTAGGGTAACTTTCCAGAAACTTACAACCTCCAGATGGGCCCCTGGACCAGATAAGTCTTGAAATACAGAGGAGCCAGCCTCTCCAGAACATCAGCTACTTCCATCCCCCTATCCATATCATCAACAGCCCCTCCCAAGATGAAAAAGTTAGAATGGGCATAGTCCAAATACACCTAAAGAGTGGGAGAAAGATCAAAGGTAATGGTGGAGTTTTACAGAGAAGGTAGGGTTTAACAAATGAGTATGATTGCTGAATCAGATACTGATATTTCTTTTAGTCTCCAGTATCTTAGAGCAGCTAGAAGTAAAATCCTAGAATTGTAGAATTGTAACCCAAAACAACTCTGAAATCTGTTCTACAACTACTTGTTTTGCTGTGCTTTGAAATTTATTGCTTTTTTGTATGTATGCTGTTTTTCACAAAAAAAGAAAAAAAAAGTCAGTTGTGATGATAAATACACAGCTATATGATGATATGTTTTGAACCATTGATTGTAAACTTTGGATGATTACATGGTATGTGAATATATAATATAAATCAATAAAAATTTTTTAAAAAATAAGTGTTTCAGGGAGATAGTTCAGTGATAGAAGGCTCACCTTCCATGCAGGAGATCCAGATTGATTCCCAGCCCACGCAGAGAAAAAAAAAAGAGATAAAGTTTTTAAAAGTCTTTGTCACCCCTTAAAAATAAATAAATAAATAAATAAATAAATAAATAAAAATAAAACACACACACTCAAATAAGTCTTTCACAGTAAGATTCCACTTCACATCCACTAGAATGACTGTTATGTAAAAAAAACAAACAAACAGAAAATAAGTGTTAGCAAGGATGCAGAGAAATTGGAACTAGTTGGTGGAGATGTAAAATGGTGCAGCTGCTGTGGAAAATATTCTAATGTTTCCTCAAAATGTTAAACATAGAATTACCATAATACTTGGCAATTCCACTCCTCCCAAAGAACTGAAAACAGGGACTCTAGCAGATATTTGCACATCAATGTTCATCACAGCACTATTCACAATAGCCAAAAGGTAGAAACAATCCAATTGTCTATGGACAGTTGAGTAGATAAACAAAATGTTGCATATATATATTCAGTGGAATATTAGTCCCCCCAAAAAAGGGATGAAGTCCTGATACATGCAACAAAATGGATGAACCTGGAAAATGCTATGCTAAATGAAATAAGCCAATAACAAAAGGACATATATCGTGTGATTCTAGTTATAAAATATCCAGAATGAGCAAATTCATAGAGACAGAAGGTAGATTACAGGTTATCAGGAGTCAGGGAGGAGAATTGTGAGTTACTACTTAATAGGTACAGAGTTTCTGTTTGTAATGATGGAAAGGTTTTGATAATAGATGGGTATGAAGGTAGCACAACATTGTAAATGTAATCAATACCACTGAATTTTGTGCTTAAAAATGGTTTAAAAGGAAAATTTTACGTTATGCATGTTACCAAAATAATTTTTTAAGTGATCCCCACCCCAACAATAAAAGAAGTTTTCAAATTATTCACAGTAGCCAAAGGTGAATACAGCTCAAAGGTCCACGAGTAAATGAACAAACTGTAGTACATACAGAAAGTGGAATATTATCCAGCAATAAAAAGGAATGAAGTACTGCTACATATTATACCGATAGATGAACCTCAAAAAGATTATCCTAAGTGAAAGAAGTCAGACTCAAAATGTCACATTTTATATGATTCCATTTTTATGAAATACCCAGAATAGGTAAATCCATAGAGAGAGAGAATGCAGACTGTTGGTTCCTAAGACTTAAGGTGGCAAGTGGGGTAGAGGACAGGGGGTGGTCAGTGAGGACGAATGGGGAGCAACTGCTTAATAGACACAGAGTTTCTATTTGGGGTCATAAAAAATGTTTTGAGAATAGATAGAGGTGGTGACTGCACAACATTGTGAGTATACTAGATACCACTGAGTTGTTTACTCTAGAATGGTTAATTAAATGTTATGTCAGTTACACTTCAGTTTTAAACAAAGTCTTCAGTATAGTAAGTAAAGTCTGTCAAAATACACCATGTAGCTTTGAGTGAAGTTCTTCCGGGAGACAATGTGGGTTTCAATGTCAAGAACATGTATGTAAAATATGTTTGTTGTAGAATTGTGGCTGATGACAGCAAAAATGACCCACCAATGGAAGCATCTGTCTTCACTGCTCAGATGATTATCCTGAACCATCCAGACCAAATCAGTGCTGGCTGTGTACCTGTGTTGCATTGTCACACAGCTCACATTGCTTGCAAGTTTGCTGAGCTGAAAAAGATTGATTGCCACTCTTGTAAGGGACTAGAAGATGATCCCAAATTCCTGAAATCTGGTGATGCTTCTATTGTTGATATGGTTCCTGGCAAGCCTATGTGTGTTGAGAGTTTCTCTGATTATCCCCCTCTGTATCATTTTGCTGCTCATGATAGGAGACACATAGTTGCTGTGGGTGTCGTCAAGGCAGTGGACAAGAAGACTGCTGGAGCTAGCAAGGTCACCAAGTCTGCCCAGGAAACACAGAAGGCTGAGTGAATATTATGTCATCCCAGTCTTAATCAGTCATGTAAGAACTGTTACGTTTGGCTGTTTAAGTTTAATAGTAAAAGTTTGGTTAATGACAACTGCATTGTAAAACCTTGCAAAGGAAAGGAATCTTTTGTGGCCCATTTGTTTTTGTGTAGCAGTTTTAGATTATTAGTTTTTAAATCAGAATTAAAAAACTCTTTTTAAATGGAAACAACTTGACCAAAAATCTGTCACAGAATTTTGATACCCATTAAAAAAAGTTTAATCAAAAAAAAAAAATAAAGAAGAACTTAAGTTTTTTTTCCTGTCATTTTGCTCTTATTTAACTTCTAAAAAATTCTTTTTGTAGAATTTGTGAAGTTTTTCAATTTAAAATACTCTTTTTAGCTGATTACTTGAGATATCTTTTAGGATGCTGATCCTTTTTCTTAATGGACTCCTTTGCCGAGTTATGCCATCTGTACACTTGTAAGTATAGAATTTTTATTAAAGAGATTTTGACTCTACCAGAGCTAGACTGCACCTGGGAAAAAGTCAGGCTTTCTGTTTATTGCCACATACTTGATGGCACCATGATGACCTTCAAATCCATCCTCTTTTGAGAGCTAATCCATTCTTTTATCCATCAAACTGAATGTCCTTGATAATTTTGCTAACTACTTTAAGGAAACAGCCCTTTGTTGCGCTTGGCCAGTCAAAGAGAGAATTCAGTTTCTTGAATTGAAGGTCCTCATTGGAGGGGTGGGTTAGAGTCACCTTTGAAGTGACTAAATTCTCTGGATTCCACAGAGAAGTATGGAACATATAGATGAGTTGAATAGAGTTGATTATCAGAATTAAAAGCACTTGTCTCTCAAGATTACTTGGTTTCATAAACCCTATAGTAATAACCTCTTTTTGAATACATGCTGCCACGTGTTTTCTTGACAGTAAGGCAAAAAAAAAAAGAAAAGAAAAGGTAGACAGATCAAACTCCAGTCTCAATCATTGGATCTAGGCTTTTAGATTGCATTGGCTACATTATTTCTCTGAAAGTTTGAGATTTTCCACAGAAAAGGGTCACATAGATTTTTTCTTGCTTCTATCTGAACCATAATTAAAGGAGATTCTTGATTTTCTTTAGAAAATAGAATCTGCAGGGCCCTTTACTTCTACCAATTATTTGAGCATTTCATAACTACTAATTAGACTCTTCCTCTAATTATAAAGTTCTGTTCCTTTCTAATCAGGTCTTTCTGCTATATTCAGTTTTTTCATCTCAAGTTTTTCTGGAAGAATTCAGGATGACTTTACTTGAGTGGTGACTTGGAATCATTTCATCTTTGTATTGAGTCAGTCTTCAATTTGTATATCACATTTTAAAGAGTTCATCATGTTTTTGTTGAAAATACTCATCTTTTTCTTTAAATTATAAATGGCTGGTCTGAAAGTGATGCTGTAATGAAACTGGCACCAAAATATTAAAATATATTCTGTTGGCTTGAGACACAAAAAGGTAAATTATTGTTAACTATAAATCTGAGGGAAAGATAACTTTCATCTTTTATTTACAAATTTCTCCAGTGTTTTTGGAGTTGATTCTTCTTTTTCACGAGTCAGAGAACTCTCTGATAGGTCACTTTAATCTTTTTCAGCATCTTTGGATATAAATGGTACAGTCATGGGTTAGAAAAAATGAGTCTTTTTTTCTTCTGGCTTTTCTTTTATCCAATTGGAGTACCTCAAGGTTTAGATTTACATCCTCTTCTTTTTATTTCCCCTGTCTTTATATTCTCTCTACTCAATTTTATACATTCCCATGGTTTTATATATCTCTATATACATGATATTTAAATACAGAAATGGATGAAATCAGTAGCTCCCAGTTTTATGTTTCCAGCCTAGACTTTTCCTCTGAGATTTGAAAGAGATAGAAAGTTTACATGAGCATAAAAATTATCAAAACCTCTTCACAGAAAAAACTATAAAACATCACTGAGAGAAAACAAAGACCTAAATAAATGGAGGGATACACCATATTTATGGATTGAAAAATTCAATATTGTAAAGATGTCAGTTCTCCCCAGAATAATCTAGAGATTCAATGCAATTCTAATACAAACTTTATCAGTATTTTTTTAGAAATTGACAAATTGTTTTTAAAATTTATATGGAAATACAAAGGCCCAAGAATAGCCAGGACACACAAGCCCTCCTGAAAGGGTTCCCAGTTGCCGAATCTAGAACAATGTAAGCAACAAAGTAAGTATCAACAGTACTGGATTATAACCTGTAAAATAAGATACATATCAATGAGTCCATATTAATTAATTAATCATGACTTATTCTTTATAGAATAATCCTAATTAATTAATGAAAGATTAAAGAAAATTAAAATCACCATAAGAATATTATAGTCATAATTATTGCAGGCAAGATCCACCAATGAGTCCTAAAATTAGTGGACACAAGTTTGAGGAGATACAGAATATCTGCGTAGTCTCAAACTATCTTCCCCAAGATATTTATTAATTAAAAATAGTAATTTTACAGTGCAGAAATCTGACAGATACCACTTGAACCTAGTGATCAAGATTAACATTACTAAACTGCAAGATATTACTAAAAGAAATTGAAGAAGACCTAAATAAATGGAAGAACAGTCCATGCTCATGGACTGGAGGACTTCATATTGTCAAGATGTCAGTTCTACCCAAATTAATTTACAGATTCAATGCAATTCCAATTAAAATTCCAACAGCCTACTTTGGAGAATTGGAAAAGCCAATTATCATATTATTTAGAAGGGTAAGGGGCCCCAGATAGTCAAAAAATCTTGAAAAAGAAAAATGAAGTTGGAGGATTCTCACTTCCTGACTTTAAAGCATGTCAAAGCTACAGTGATAAAAACAGCATGGTAGTATTGGCATGAAGATAGACACTGAACAATGAAATTGAATCAAGAATTCAGAAACCGACCCTCACATCTGTGGTCAGCTGATTATTTCCAGGGTGGGGGCATGCATGGGCTGGGAATTGAACTCAGGTCTCCCACATGGTAGGTGAGCATTTTACCACTGAACCACCCATCAGTTGATTTTTGACAAAGCTACCAAGTCCACCCAACTGGAGCAGAGCAGTCTCTTCCACAAATGGTGCTGGGAGAACTGGATACCCATATCCAAAAGAATGAAAGGGGACCCCTATCTTAAACTTATATAAAAATTAACTCAAAATGGAACAACCTAAATAGAAAAGCCAGAACATTAGAACTCCTAGAAGAAAACGTAGGGAAGCATCTTCAAGATCTTATGGTAGGCAGTAGGTTTCTTAGACCTTACACCCAAAGCACAAGCAACAAAAGAAAAATAGATAAATGGGGCCTCCTCAAAACTGAATAATTTTGTGCTTCAAAGGACTTTGTCAAGAGGGTAAAAAGGTAGCCTTTTTAATGAGAGAAAATATTTCAAAGCCACATATCCAATAAGGGTTTAATATCTAGGATATATAAAGAGATCCTATAACTCAATGATAAAAGACAACCCAATTTAAAAATGGATGAAAGATATGAATAGACATTTTTCCAAAGAGGATATACAAATAGCTAAAAAGCACTTGAAAAGATGTTCAACATCACTAGTTGTTCTAGTTTGCTAGCTGCCGGAATGCAACACACCAGAGACGGATTGGCTTTCAATAAAAGGGGATTTATTTTGTTGGTTCTTCAGAGGAAAGGCAGCTAACTTTCCACTGAGGCTCTTTCTTACGTGGAAGGCACAGGATGGTCTCTGCTGGTCTTCTCTCCAGGCCCTTGGGTTCCAACAACTTTCCCCGGGGT
>PVIY010062962.1:0-10662 GCA_004026745.1 Myrmecophaga tridactyla | reverse complement strand
GAACAGTGCCAGCCTCTGGGCGGGCTGAAAAGCACAGGTGGAAACCTGCAGGACTTTTCAGAGCCTCTCCAGACTGTATTTCAGGCTCATCAGAGCTGGTGTGCGTGCTGTCTCTGTTTGTAAGGGAAAAATAGATGGCCCAACTGACAAAAGTGTCCTAATACAATCCAGGCAACCACTAAATTGTAGACAAGAGAGAGAAACTGAACTTCAGAACAGATCCATCAAGATAATCAGATGAGCTGATATCAGCAAAAAATCACAGGGCACACTAAAACAGAAGAAGAATAATCTAGTCAAAGGAAAAAATTAAAAAATCAGAGAAGACACAGAATGTAGAACAACTAATCAAAGATGTGCAAACATATATCCTGGAATCAGTTCAAAGAAATAAAGGAAAATGTGTATAATAAGATAAAATATATTAAGAATACATTAGCAAAACATAAAGAAGAATTTTAAAGCATAGTAGAGAAAAATAACAGACATTATGGAAATGAAAGACTGTAGATAAAAGTAAAAATATTCTGGATACACATAAAAGTGTATTTGAAGAGCCAAAGAAAAGTCAGTGAGCTAGAAGAGAAATAAATCATGTTCAAACAGACAAAATTACAAATAGAGAAAAAATGGAAAAATTTGAGCAGTGTCTTTGGGAATTGAATGGCAATGAAAAGCACATAATTATACACATGATGAATATACCAGAAGGATAAGAGAAGGGGAAATGTCCAGGAAGAATATTTGAAGAAATAACTGCCCCAAATTCCCCAAGCCTTATAATGGCATAAATATGCAAATCCAAGAAATTCAACATACTCCAAACAGACTGGATCCAAATAAGCCCACTCTGAGACACATAGTAATTACACTGTCAAATGCTGTAGAAAAGGAGAAAATCCCAAAAACAGCAAGAGAAAAGCATTTTACCACAATGAAGGGAAGCCAAATAATAATAAGTGCTGATTTCTCATCTGAAAAATGGCTATGTGAAGGTAGTGGTGTGATATATTTAAGACACTAAAAGAGAAAAAGTGCCAGCCAAGAATTCTCTATCCAGCAAAGCTGTCCTTCAAAAATGAGGGAGAGGGCCATATGATGGTGGTTCAGCAAGAGGAATTCTTGCCGGTTATGCCGGAGACCCAGGTTCGATTCCCAGTGTCTATCCATGCAAAAAAAAAACAAAAACAAAAACAAAAACAAAGAGGGAGGGTTTAAAATATTCACAGATAAACAGAAGCTGAGAGAGGTAATTAATAAGAGACAAGTCCTATGAGATCTACTAAAAGAAGTGCTGCTGTCTGGAAAGAAAAGACAAGAGAGAGGGTCTTAAGGAGGGTACAAAATTGAAGAATATTAGTGAAGGTAACTTAAGGGTTAAAAAAAAGAGAGAGAGAGAGAAAAATAGATCTGACGTTTAAATCCAAGTGATAAGTTGGATGAATTAAGAACTACCTCTATTATAATGACTTTGAATGTTAATGGCTTAAACTCCCCAATCAAAAGATGTGCTACTGGCAGAATGGATTCAAAACGTATGATCCATCAAAATCACGTCTACAAGAGACTCATTTTAGATCCAAAGATATAACTAGTTTGAAAGTAAAAGCATGGAAAAAGATATTCCACATAAGTAGTAACAAAAAAAATACTGGGGTAGCTATACTAATATCAGACAAAATAGACTTCAAATGCAAAAAAGGACACCATATTAATAAAAGAGGCAATTCACCAGGAAGAAGTAATAATCATAAACATCTATATCCTAATCAATGTGTCCCAAAATACATGAAGCAAACACTGGCAAAACCGAAGAGAGTAATGGATGACTCTACCATAATAGCGAGAGATTCAACACAACACTGTCTCCAGTTCATAGAACATTTAAACAGAATCAGTGAAGAAACAGAGATCCTAAATAATATGATAAATACACTATTTCCTAACAGACATATGTAGATCACTCCACCTCAAACAGCAGGGTATACATTTTCCTCAAGTACTGATAGAACATTTTCCAGGATAGACTATATGCTTAATGAATTTTAAAAGATGAAATTATACACAGCACATTCTCTGACCATAATTGAATGAACCTGGAAATCAAAATAACACATGGGGAACCTGAAATACACAAAGATATGTAGGTTTGAAAACATGCTGTTAAACAATCAGAAGGCCAAAGAAGAAATTGCAAGAGAAATCAGTAAATATCTCGAGACAAATGGAAATGAGAACACAACATAGCATAAGTTCTGGAATGCAGCAAAGGCGTTGCTCAGAGGATATTATAACCCTGTACATCTACATTAAAAAGGAAAAAAAGTGTTAAAACTGATGACCTAACTGAACAACTGGAGAAAGAACAGTAAACTAATCCCAAAGCGAGCAGAAGTAAAGAAATAACAAAGATCAGAGTAGAAATTAATGAAATTGAGAATAAAATATTAATAGAGCTAATCCATAAAACTAGAAGTTGTTTCCCTCAGAAGGTCAATAAAATAAACAAACCCATAGCTAGAGTGACAAAGACAAAAATAGAAGCTGCAAATAAATAAAATCTAAAGTGAGAGGGGTCATACCATGTACCCTAGAGAAATGAAAAATCTGACAAGAGGTTACTGTGAACAGTGGTATGCCAACAAACTAGACAACTTAGATGAAATGGAAACTTCCTAGAAGCACATGAACAATCTACACTGACTTGAGAAGCATCAGAAAATCTCAACACCAATTACAAGTAAAGAAAGTGAATCAGTCATAAAATATCTACTAACAAAGAAAAGCCCAGGACTGGATGGCTTCACAGGCAAGTATTAGCAGCATTCCAAGAAGAATCAATAACTTTCCTACTCAAACTCTTACAAATAATTGAAAAAGAGGTAACGCTACCTAACTCATTCTATGATGTCAACATTAACCTAATACCAAAGCTGGATAAAGGTACTACAAGAAACAAATAACTTCGGACCAATTTCTTTAATGAAGGCTCAAAAAAATACTTGCTAGTTGAATTCAATACCATATTAAATGAGTTATACACAATATCTAATGAGTTTTATCCCAGGTATGCATGGGTTGCTCATCACAAGAAAATTAATGAATATAATGCACCACATTAGCAACTGAAAATGGATAAACCACACAATCATTTTGATTGACTCAGAGATGGCATTTGACATCCTCTCATGAAAGGTATCTTTTCATCATAAAAACATGTTAAAAAGCAGGCGTCAAAGGATGAAGGGCATACATAACAAAACTATAGCTAGCATCACCCTCAAAGGTGAGAGACTGGAAACTTTCTGTGTAAGACCAGGAACAGGACAAGGATGCTCACTGTCACCACTGCTATTCAACGTTGTGTTAGAATTCTAGCTACAGCAATTAGGAAAGAAAAATAAGTTAAAACGCATTGCTTGAAAGGAAAAAATAAAACTGTCACTATTTGCAGATGATGTGATCTTATGTTTAGAAAATCCTGAAAAAAATGACAGCAAAGTTACTTAAGCTAATACATGAATTCAGCAAAGTAGCAGGATTCAAGACCAACATACAAAAATCAATGCTGTTTCTATATACCAGTAATGAGCTATCTGAGGAGGAAATCATGAAAAGACAAATGCCATTTACAATAGCACTTAAAAGAATGAAATACCTAAGAACTTACCATAGCACCTAAAAGATTCTTATGTCTGGGAATAAACTGAACTGAGGATGTAAATGACCTGGACACAGACAGCTTCAAATCTTTGCTAAATTGAAATCTATTCCATATATAAGGATCGGAAGGCTCAATGTTTTTAAGATGTCAATTCTACCCAAATTGACCTACAGATTCAATTAAAATTCCAAAGACTGGTTTGCAGAAATGGAGAAGCTAATTATCCATTTTATTTGGAAGGGTAAGTGACCTTGAATAGCCAAAACACCTTTCAAAAGGAGAATGAAGTGGGAGGGATCATGCTTCCTGACTTCAAAGCTTATCATTTAGCCACAGTGGTCAAAAAAGCAAGGTACTGGCATAAAGTTAGTCATATGATCAATAGAATTGAATTGAGAGTTCATAAATAGACCCTCAGATCTATGGTCAATTGAATTTTGACACGACTCCAAGCCCACTCACCTGGGACGGAATAATCCCTTCAATAAATGGTATTGGGAGAACTGGATATCCACAACCTGAAGAACGAAAAGAGCGATGGGAAAAGTTGGCATTTAGTAAAATAAAGAATACTACCAGGCAAGTTAACGTATGTTCTCTAAGTATGTATGTACATGTGCACACGTGTGGGGTGGTGGTGAGTAGTACAGAAAGTAGCAGGAAATACATGTAGTTTTTGACATATTGAGTTTGAAATAATAGTAAGACATTGTAATAAGGAACAAAATTGGGTATACAATTGTGGAGATAAAGAGAGAATTTTTGGCCGTGGATATGCATTTGGGTGTTATGAAGGAAGATTCATGTATAGCTTGGCCAGGTAATGGTGCTCAGTTGTCTGGCCAAGGAAGCAGTGGCCAAACTGTTACTTCAAGGACATTAAAAGGACTTAAATCATCAGTAAGTTGGTTGAATTTATAGCTGATTTCAGCTACAATCAACTAAAGAATTTCTTTAGCAATCAGAGGCATTTTGTTCAATCAGTTGAAGGCTTTAAAATGAGAAGTAATAATTTCAGCAGTCAGAAGAGAAAATTTTTATCTCTATTTCAGCCAAACAGCTTTACCAGTGGAATTTATCAAAACCGTCATCAGAGTTGCTGGTTTGCAGCTTGTCATTCAAAATTTGGACTTGTTCATCCTCATGGTTTCATGAGACATTTTTATAAAATCTCATACTATTTGCAAATATCTCCTGTTGGTTCAGTTTCTCTAGAGAATCCTGACTAATACATGTGTTATAGACACACATAAGGTAATTGATGCTGTGGGAATCAATGAGGCTGTTAGAGAGAGAAGACGGAAGGAGAAAACGAGGGGCTGTGGAAGACTATTGGAAATTGTGCCACTTAATGACCACGTAAAAATGGGAATTTCACTTAAACTATCTTAGCCTAAATATTCTGCTAGTTTTCAAAAGAGACACAATGCTTCAATCCACTGGTGCTGTTATCAGAACTAAATTCTTTAATTTGGACAATCCAGTTATCCAGATGTTATATCTACCCCTGTTAAGATATAGTAATAAATAGCATTTACATAATGAGGAGGTACCGTTAAGGTTTTATGTTTGGGAGAAATTTTAAAATTATTGTTTAAACATGTTGTTATGCTCATCTTCCTTTAGGAAAAGGGAAAGTCAGGGCCACGAGAAATATAATTATATATACTTTGATTTTGAATACTCTTAGGTGACAAAAACAGATGGTACTCAGCAGCAGATTTTTATTAGTCTTTTAGGGTAACTTATGTTTGATTCACACTTCAAAGTAAATTATATAGTAAGGAAAGCAGAACTTTTCTAAGAATCTAGTCTTAAAAGTTCACATTAAGCCATTGGATCTGATCTCACAATCTTGGCAGGGATAGGTCTTGTCACCTGTTTGTAGGGCATCCTAACAAATGGTTTACACCTTGAGAGCAGCTTCAACTCTCTGGCTTCTTCCTTGAAAATGGTCCTAAACATGGGACCAATAACGTTGAAGAAAATGCATTGAACATAAGAATATGTCCTCTGTGTGGTGAGACATTTATCTAAGAATTATTGTAGATTCTTGAAGGATTATGAATTTTATGGATTCTAGAGGGATTCTTAATCCACGTGCAGTTCCCACACTTAACCTTCTTTATTCTTGGATGTTCTTTGTGATTGGGAATACTGAATAGAATCTTGTTTAAGGTGTCTGAAGGTAAGCAGTAGGAGAGGTGGGTAGGAAATATCCCAGGTAAATTAGTGGGTATTCTTCCCAGACACTACATGTACATATTAACATATAGAGTGCAACCAAAACTGTCAGAGTTCGAATGGGATTCATGAAGGGAAGAAAATAGCACTTGAAAAGAGTGATGTATTCTCTAAAGGGTGATGTCGTTTATTTGCATTGTAAGACTCTTTAACACCACTCCCTTTCCTTCCCCTGTTGAAACTATTCACAGCTTTCAAGAGAGGAATCCATCTTTTTAAAATCATGCTCCTTTATCAAGGCAGTTTGTTAGTGCCTTCTATTTATAGGCAGTTTGTTAGTGCTTTCTATCTATATTCATTAAAAGCACTTATGAAGTTATACTTATGCTATTTTTTTTTTACAAATAAGTGGACTGTGTCTCCAAAATTTAAACCACATTTTTAGGTAATTTATTAACAAGCCTTGATGATGAATCAGAAGAGTCTGTTACAATAACTGAGAACTGCTTGAGCTAATTTAAAAAATAAATCTAATTTAGAAAATCATCAGTTGTTTCTATACATGCACGCTCACAAATCTCTGGGTCTTTTTTTTTTTTTATGAACTAACCCCAAGACTGGGGGCTCAGCCTATAGCTTTGGTTGTTCACATTGCTTGTGAAAATATCAAGAATTAAATTGGGGAGGTTGAATTTTCCCCTGTTCTCACCATTCCCTGAAGTGGACTTTGCAAATACTTTTTTATTCACTGACCCAATCATTCTGGGATTTATCGGGGCATCACTCTGAACAAACCTACAAAATCTCATGTCCTACTCAAGTTTCCATGCACTTATGGTGTTCAATTAAGCTATCTACATAGTCATATTAGGAAATGCACTAGTCAAAATATAAATTTTGTACTAGATAAGCATTTTTTGCTTTAGTCTCACATATAAGTTGAAAGTTTAAACTATTAAGTACCATCTATTTTCAGCACCCTGCAGCAATTTAAATATATCCATATTTATCAATATTAATACTACAATAGGGTAATAAAAATATGACAAAGTTCACAGGAAAGACATAAAACAACTACAAACATTAGTAATATGATGAGGAACCTCATCCAATAATCTAATAATGGAAAACTAAAGCAACTAAACATTGCTTTCAAAGTAGCAGCAGTTTTCTTTTTAAAGCATTTTTATTGAGATACATTCACATACCATACATTGGCATTTAGTATAATAGAAAGTTGTGCCTTCATCGCCACAATCAATTTTATTCCAAAAAGGAAAACACCAAGGCCCTTAGCAATCACCTCTGAATCCCTCTATCATTCCCCAACCCTGCATAACCATTCATCTAATTCTGTTATCTATAGATTTATTTATATTTATGTTTTATAAGAATGAAATCATACAATGTGTAGTACTTGGAGTCTTGTTTCTTTCACTAGGCATAATGGTTTTTTTTTTAATTTAGGGTTTTTTAATTAGAAAAGATAAAGATAAAATTTGACGTAAATTTTTTGTAAAAAATACAACATTCCATTATACCACCCTATTGTTGACATGTGCAATGGAGTTATGCCTTTGCTATAATTAAAGAAAGAATGTTAAAAGATTACCATTAAGTATAGGCCACAGTTTGCAGTAGTGTATTTTTTCCATATACCATCCTATCATTAACCACTTGTAATAATGATGTGCATTTGTTTTAATTAATAAAATAATATTCTTCTAGTTGTTCTATTAACCACAGGCATCATGCCCAATAGAGTTCTCTTCGTTGCACAATCAGATGTTCTATGCACAGAGTTCTTTTTATGACAACATGCTTTGCAGTCTACTTCAATGCTATGAAATGTTCACTTTCCTGATGGAAGTGCAACTTGTAGACAAATTTCTGGAAAACGATTTAACAATGTGCTTTACTTCATTCACATGCTTCGTATTGGTAAATTCAGTATAATTATGCCTTTTCCTTATAAAGATAAAGAAACTGTGCCTCCAGAACATTAATTAATTTTCTCAGCTCATTTGTTAATAAGCCTTGAAGATGAGTCAAAGCTATCTACTACAATGTATGAGCACAGCCTGAGCCAGTTTAGACAAGTTTAATTAAATAACTGCCGGTTATTTCTATGTATTCACACTATCAACCACAAGGGTCTTTTCATGCTTAGCATCTAAAGTTGTCTATTGCCTAGCTCATATCTTCATTTACCATCTTCTCCTAGCAGTACTTTTTTGTTTGTTTTGTTGTTTTTCAAGTATTTAATAAAATTTGCCACTCACAGTAAAAAAAAACAAAACAAAACCACAAACCATTATGCAAGTGGGAACACCAATTGAGTTTAGATAAGCACCACACTATACCTTCATCTCAGTAAAATAATTTATAGACTGCATAGAATCACACCACTAAGTGGTGATGGAAATAATTTGCCATTAAAATCTTAGCGGTTAAAGAGGGAAAGATACTACACTAGATGCTGGATTTCTTTAAAGATGAACTTGTGGAAAACCACTTTATGCTCTGGAAATACATAAGCTTGGCATTAGCTGATTCCACAAGGTAACATTTTATTTTATAGTGTTAAAAAATAATGGATGGGGCAAGCCACGGTGTCTCAGCAGACAGAGTTCTCACCTGCCATTCCGGAGACAAAAGGGTTTGATTCCCGGTGCCTGCCCATGCGAAAAAAAAAAAAAAGGGAAATTCTGTTTTCTTCCATTGAACAAGAAAACCTGCTGATATTTAAACACGGTGACAGTTTTACAGAAGCTGTGCCAAATGTTCTGCTTTTCTATTTGAATACATTTTTCTCTTCCATCAAACAATGACTGAGTTTGAAAACCAGTAGTTATAGAAACAAGCTGCAGTGTTCTGTACCATGAAGCAGTGTTGAATAAACACAGGAAAGTGCTAATCAACTTCCATGCTCACTTTGCCTCAGGTAATTTTCTGTTAGAACTTTCAGCATGCCAGGTTCTTGATTTCCTGGCTCACGTCTTGACCATCGTAGAGCCATTTGGAATCCATGGTCTGAATTTCTTCCCCCAAATGTCAGCCTAACAAGACACCCCCATGGCATGATGCCAGAGGCATCAGGGAAGAAACCAGGTTTATCTTCCCTGATGCCTCATCAACCTGCTCCGAAAGTTTGTCATTCAGATATTCCTGAAACAGGGATCAGTTCATCAGAGGTATAAACTCACTTGAGATCCCTTCCCAGGAGGTTTTGAAAGGAAAAAGAGAAGGGAGAACAGTCGCATTCTCAGGTGAGGACTAGGAGGGCCACTGAATGAGGGGAGCTGTGCATGAAGGGCTCGGACTGACTGAGGCCAAAGTTCAGCTTCTAAAAGCAAAGGGTTAACACAGCCATTATAAGGCCAGCTCTTGAGATATGGAGTTTTCTACCTGGCTAACTAAAAATTTATATTTTCAGGACAGCTTCTGTAAATCAGAATGAAATCTGTAAATGTCATTACCCATATGGACTCCTCTCTAAATTTAAAAATATTTCACATACTTTCTGTTCTAGTTTGCTGCTACCAGAATGCAATATACCAGAAATGGAATGGCTTTAATATTGAGAAGTTTAAGAAGTTTCAAGTTTATGTATTCTAGGCTTTGAAAATGTCTAGATTAAAGCAAGTCTATAGAAATATTCAATTTAAGGCATACAGGGAAAGATAACTTGGTTCAAGAAGGCTTATGATGTTCAGGATTTCTCTCTCAACTGGAAAGGTACATGGCAAACATGGAGGCATCTGCTAGCTTTCTCTCCCAGCTTCTTGTTTCATGAAACTCTCCCAGGGATGCTTTCTTTCTGCATCTCCAAAGGTCTCTCCGGCTGGTGGACTCTGATTCTTGAAGCTGTGTCGTGGCTCTTTCATGGCTCTGAAAAGAGCTCCAAAGGGACTCTCTCCAAAACACTTCCTCTTTTAAAGGATTCCAGTAAACTAATTGAGACCTACAAGGAATGGGTGGAGTCACAACTACATGGAAGCCATCTAATCAAAAGTTGGCTTTTTTAGGGTAAAAATCCTTTCAAACCCGCACACTTCCCTACAAAAAAAGTCCATCTACAATAAGTAATGAAAACAAAGGTTTAAGATTTGCAGAATCTGCTGGATTTTCAGTAGTTTTCTTAGCACAGTTAGAAACAAATGAAGTGGTACATTTCTACAACCTGTTATATGTATAAAGTATAAGTGGAACATGTGCTAGGCCCTGAGATTGTCCCCATTTATTACAGGTACACCCCTTTTATGAGGTAACCTGAGTTCTTAGATGAGATGGGATGAGCTTTCTTAAATTTCTGTTTCCCCAGCTGTAACCCCCTAGCAGTATCTTCCATCTCTCTCAGTCCTTGATTCCTCAATGAGTTTGAATAAACTCTGTCTTTAAAATTAACTCAACAGTTTCACAAACCCTCAAGTTCTTTCCAGTTTGACATTTGGTAATTAGTATTCATTTTCATATCCATGTAGTTCAAATGTACACAACAGTCTTTCTTTAGTTTGACTTCCTAATTTATGAAAGCTGTTTTTCATTATTACAGATCGAGATTACAAGAGTCACCAATGTTTAATTAAAAGCTGACAGTTGTTTTAGAAGTTATTTATGAGGGCATGAGTATATTGTACCCTGAATAACTATTTCCATACAATTATCAACATTTTGTGTTTGCAAGGCAGAATCTTTTAATTGATTTTATTACTTAATGAAACATTTAATTAATTAATAAATCTAATGAATAGAACATTTCTTTGCAGAAGGCAGAACAGAAATTGTATTTTGAATTGCATTTTTTTTTGCAC
>PVIY010062961.1:0-10638 GCA_004026745.1 Myrmecophaga tridactyla | reverse complement strand
TGTTAAGGTACAGGGGTCTCTGCCCTGGGCCGAGCGGCAGGGAGGCCTTGTCATGCACCTCTGGGAGGGTGGCACAGCCTGGGCACTGGGGTCTGCCCTCTCGGTTTCTGCCTCCGTGCCCTCCACCTCTGCAGCTAGGGGCACCTGCACTCCCACGCCAGGGGGCCCCGGCCCACGGCTCCCGCTGTCAGCCAGTGCGGTCAGTTCTGCAAGCCCAGTTAGACACTGACCCAGAGCTCGAGGGCTTCAGGCCAGGCTCTGGTTGCAGCCACGTTTGGCATCTCAAGCTAGGACCCACCAGCAGCACGGGGACTGGCCTGGCTTGGGAGGGTCCCCGCCTCCCGTGGCCAGGGCTCAGGTAGCACCTGGGCCCCCTGTGGAGCACGGCAGGGAGGCCTGAGCTCAGGGCTGCATCTAGACCCCCTGCACTCACTGCAGGCCTGAGGCTCCTGGACCCCAGGCTGGACCTTGTCAGTGCCGCCCCATGGGCAGCTGAGAGGGTGGCTGGTCGTAGTCCTAGCTGGACTGAGCAGGGTCCTGCTGGCCAGGTGGTGGCAGGGGACAGCTAGTGAGTGCAGCCCTGAAGTCTGCCTGGGGGAGGAGACCGCGTTTCTGGTCCTGTGTCACTCTAGTCATTCCTGGCTGTATGGGGGTGTCTCCTGGAGGAACTGGGTCCCCAGAGCTGCCCAGCATGGGGACTGGGTAGCCATGAGCCTGGTAGTACAGTGCAGACACTGCAGGGTGTCCAGAGTGGGGCACCGTGGAGGGATGGGGGCCTGGGAGCCCTGGGGGCTGGCACTGCGGGTGCACTGCCTGGCCATGTATGTAGAGGGAGATGGCTGTGGGAGGACCTCTGCCAGCTTTGGCTCTGAATGGACATAAAGCACACGGTGCATTTATGTCTTCAGCCTAGGCAGCAGTGGCAGCTGCACCCAGCACAGGGAGACACCAGGCAGGAAAATCAGGCTGGCGTGCTTCCTGCCCAGCCTAACATCTCTGAACCTCAGTCTGTTCATCTATGCATTGTGGATAACAACACCTACCTCACGGGGTTGTCGAGCACGAAACGACCCAACACGTATCGAGTGGTCTTCCAAGTTGGGGGTCTTCTCTTTGTCCCTGGTTTCAGCTGCCAGGGAATCATTACCCCATTTTACAGGTGTGGACACTAAGGCTCAGAGAGGTGATGTCACCGTCCCAAGGGGACACATGGCATGAATGGGGGAGTGGGGAGTGAACGCAGAGCGTGTTGGATCAGATTGGTGCTGGGAGGGTCGTAACAGGCTGAACTGATGGGCTGGTTTCCCCCAAACGACTGGAACTCCTGGAGTTAACAGCTGCCAGTGTGAGAGCGCGGGAGGACGCTAGTGCCAAAAAGGCTAAACCTGCTCTGGATATGAAAGAAGAGTTGGGCAAGAGCAGTGAGTGGATGGCCCTCCCCCCCATATAACCTGGAACTCTGGGGAAAGGGATAAAAATCAAAGCATGGATATCCTCGAGATGCCAGCCTAATCGCTGAGAATGCTTCCCCTTAGAGACAGCTAAGTAAAAGGGCAGATTCACCTCTCCTGGAAACCTGGAGAAGTATGGAGACTGAAGAAGAGTGGAGAGGCGTATTAGCCAGTCCAGATTCCCTCCCCCATGCTCAGATCCGCACAGTTAAAAGCCACACAGTGGGATCTCTCTGGCCCAGGTACCTCCTTCAAAACCACCCACAGCAGCAGTTTAGAGGCCCACACACATTCGAGCACAGAAACTCAAAGCCAAATAGACCCATAGTGGTGCCGTTGTGTTCTGTGTGCACGCATTCATGCCAGTCCCTGGAATCAGTGACCCACTCAGGAACTCTTGGCAAGCTGTGCGCGCTCCAGCCGGGACCCCGTGCGCGCACTCGAGCCAGGACCTTATGCATGCGGGGCCGCCCGGACCCTATGTGCGCGCTCCAGCCGGGATCGTAATTGCTTGTGCCCCCATGTGAAAATACTGGGTGTCTTTCATCCCTCATCTGGCTCTGTGGATGGGGTTCCCCTAA
Source organism: Myrmecophaga tridactyla (assembly GCA_004026745.1). NCBI lineage: Eukaryota > Metazoa > Chordata > Mammalia > Pilosa > Myrmecophagidae > Myrmecophaga > Myrmecophaga tridactyla. Next base: position 8,606 of record PVIY010062961.1, on the reverse strand, counting down.
CCCAGAAGTTTCTGGAGGCAGAAAAACCACACAGGAGGGGGAAGCTGAGGCGCCGAATGGCATTGCGGACGCAGGGCTGAAAGCTGAACTGAAGGGGCGGTCCAGAGCGTGGGAAAGAAGGTGAGCAAATCACAGCTGCCCAATTGGAAAATTTGTATAAATGCAAGGAATGACCCAAGACTCCTGGAGGAGGAGCACAGGAAAGGAAATCAATAATAAGGAACAGTTTAAGATATCCACGGATTAACAAAGACTGAGAGAGTTTGCCACCAAGAGACCTGCCCTGCAAGGAAAGCTAACGGGAGTCCTCTGGGTTGAGAGAAAAGGATGGGAGATAGTAGCTTGGAGAAGGATGAAGAAATGATGCTCTCTACTGAAGGTAACTCCAGGTTAAATGCAAAACCTAGTAGTATCCTTAGAATGGAACTCCACTCTTTATTTCCTATATAAAAGGTAGAATACAATTGAATAACAATCATGTTTCTTTGTTATGGACATACAAAACATAAAGAAGTAATGTGTGACAAAAGCAGCATAATGAGAAATGGAAGGGTTAGGGACAGAGAATGAATTAGGTAGCCAATAAATTAGATCCCCTAGATGAAATGGACAAATTCCTAGAACCACACAAACTACCTCGACAAAGGAAGAAATAGAAGATCTCAACAGATCAATAACAGATAGACTGAATTGGTAACCAAAAACCTTCCAACAAAGAAAAGCCCAGGATCCAATGGCTTCATTGCTGAATTCTACCAAACATTCAAAGAAGAATTAGCACCAATCCTACTCAGATCTTCCAAAAAATTTGAAGAGGAGCGAACAGTTTTCCAATTCATTCTATGAGGGCAGCATCACCCCAATACGAAAATCAGATAAAGAGATCACTAGAAAAGAAAATTACAGACAGTTATCCCTCATTAATATGGCTGCAAAAATCCTTAACGACCTATTAGCAAACCAATGTGTCAAGCAGGATGCATCCCAAGTGTGCAAGTGTGGTTCAGCACAGGAAATCAATTAAAATAATACACCGCATTAACAGAACGAAGGACGAAGACCACATGATCAATTGATGCAGAAAAGGCATTTGACAAAATCCAGCATCCTTTCTTGATAAAAACACCCCGGAAGATATGAATAGAAAGAAAATTTCTCAACATTATAAAGAGCATTTATTTTAAAGACCCACAGTTAACATCCTACTCAATGGTAAAAGACTGCAAGTTTTCTCCTAAGGTCAGCAATACGACAAACATGCCCACTGTCCCCACTGTTATTCAACATCGTACTGGAAGTTCTTGCCAGAGCACTTAGGCAAAAAACAAACAAAAAGCAAAGGGGGTGGGGTGCATCTAGATTGGCAAGGAAGAAGTAAGACTTTTCCTGTTTGCAGATGACATGGTCCTATATATAGAAAATCCACAACAAAATTACTAGAGCTGATAAATGAATCCAGTGAAGTGGTGGAGGACTAGATCAACACGCAAAAATCCATGGTGCTTCCCCATACTAATGATGAACATTCAAGAAAAAAATCAAGGAAAAAAAATTCATTCATTGTGACGACGAAAAGAATCAACCACCCAGGAATAAATTTAACTAGGGATGTAAAGGATCTGTACAAAGAAAATGACAGAACATGGCTAAGAAATTTAAAAGATTTAAATAAATGGGAGGACATTCCATGTTCCCAGGTTGGAAGGTTAATATTAAGATGTCAGTTCTACCCAGAGAGATTTACAGATTCAGTGCAATCCCAATCAAAACTCCAACAGCCACCTTTGTAGGAATAGAAAGGCCACTTGCCAATATGGGTGGGTAGGGGGCCCTGAATGAACAAAAACGTCTTGCAAAAGAAAAACAAAGTTGGAGGACTCACATTTCCTGATTTTAAAACTTATTACAATGCCTCAATAATCAAAACAGTGTGGTACTAGTATGAAGACAGACATACAGTCTGTCTGGGATAGAGAATTCAGAATAAACCTACTCATCTGTAGTCAATTGATTTTTAAGGTTTTGTTTTGAAATGACTTCAAATTTACAGAGAAGTTATAAGGATATTATGAAGAACTCTTGTATATCCATTACCCAAACTCACCAAAGTGTAACATGCACACATTATTTTTTTTTCCCTGAATCTTTTAAGAATAGTTTACATACCTCATGTCCCTTTATCTCTTTTTATATAGCAAGGTTACCAATTACTCAATTAAAACAAGGTAATAACTACAATGACAATAGATCTGCTGTAGTCGGTGGTTATAATATCCCCTTATTTTTTGCTCATTCCTCAGCCGTGAGGGATTTGGGTTGTTGACTGCTCAGCTGCTCCAGGCTGGGGAGGGAAGTAGGTGTGAGGGGCAGAGGAATGGAATTGTTTTGCTTGGAGTTGCAGATATTCCTTGCTCTGGAGTACTGTAAGTTGCCCGTGACAGGGCTGGAGAACTGGAGAGTGGAATTGACCCATACCTGCTGATTACAGGGCTCAGCCCCTACAGGAACAATTCAGAGGCTTTGAGAAATAAGCTTCACAAGTAGATTGAAAATTATAGGTTCAAATAAAAGAAGTAGCAGAATCATGATTACGGGATTTATAATTTTATATAATTATGTTATAGCGGTGAAATAGCACTTCATAGATTCCCAGCTAGACTCACCAAGGGGGTGTTGAGTTCATATAGCCGTGTGGCTTGCCTGTGGTGGCTGGATGCCCCGGTTCTGAGAACTTTGGTTTGAGGCTTTGCATACTGTGGCAGTTTGGAAATCTGGCAGAGACCTGGATAACAGTAATCTCTAGAATGACCTCCTGAGTTTGAAATCTCTTAGCCATAAAAATTCTGTTATTTATTATTCCCCCCCCCCCGTTTGATCTAGGTCCTTCTCCAAATGCATTGCTGAGTAACGCTAGGTAATAGTCTCTCAGCACCAGGGGGAGTCATCCCTAGGAGTCATGCCCTGGGTGGGAGTGGGGGGTGGGGAAGGTAGTGAGTTTGCAGAGTTTTGCTTAGACAGAGGTCACGCTTGAGCAACAAGGAGGTTTTCAGAAGGTGACTATTAGGCAAAAATATAAGCCTTAGTTTCATTATTCAAGAAATAAAGTTCATTGGTGCAAGCTTTAAGATCAAGGGCTTGGTTTATTAGCATAGGTTTATTAGCGTATTTTCTTTTATTAGGGAAGGCTTATATATTCCAGAGCTCTGAGCCATATTACTTGGTGAAAGTAGCAGGAATTCCCCAGTTGGGGAAGTTTAATTGATTTTTAGCTACTATGAGGGCAGTAGCCTTGTCACAAGGAAAAGCCTTTATCCAGAAAGCAGACTTATGACAACAAGGACACATTGTATCCCATAGAAATATGTAGCTGTACGAAGTTATACAAGAGGTCTGAGAGTGCCATGTCCATTCGGTGGGAAAGAACAGTGCTAGGAGAACTGGACAGCCGTATGCAAGAATGATGGTGAACTCCTATCCCATACCCTATTCAAAGATTAATGCAAAATGGATCAAAGACCTAAATATGAGAATCAAAACCATACAACTCCCAGAAGAAAAGAGGGAAACATCTTGAGGACCTAGTATTAGGCAATAGTTTCTTAAACGTTATACTAGATGCACTAGCAACTAAAGTAAAAGTAGATAAATGGGACTTTTTAAATATTTGTGAAGCAAGGACTTTATCAAGAAAGTAAAAAGAAAACTACAGAATGGGAGAAAATATTTGAAAACCACATAATGGATAGGGGTTTACTATCCTGACAATGTAAAGAAATCCTTCGACTCAACCACAAAAAGACAACCAATTTAAAAGTGGGCAAAGGACTGGAATAGATATTTCTCCAAAAATACACAAATGGCCAACAAGCACATGAAAATGTATTTAGCATCATTTTAGCTATGTGGGAAATGCAAATCAAAACCATAGTGAGATACCATTTCACACACTATTGAAAAAATGGAAAACAAGCATTGGAGAGGATATGGGGAAATAGAACCCTATGTACCTTATTGGTGGGAATAGAAATTGGTGTACCCATTATGGAAAATAGTTTGGTGAATCCTCAGAAAGTTAGAATTATCATAGAAATACCAGCAATCCCATTCTAGGTGTATATATATATAAATATACTCAAAAGCAGGGACTGGAACAGATATTTGCACACTGATGCTCATAGCAGCAGTTGTCACAATTGCCAAAATGTGGAAGCAACCTGGGTGTCCAAAAGCAGCTGACTGGATAAACCTGTATCATATCATCTGTCCTGAAACTACCTGTTGAAGAGTGCTTTGAAAACGATTGCTTTTTTCTTTTTTTGCTTTGTATATGTGTTATACAATAAAAAAGTTAAAAAAAAAAATACGTGGTATATACATATGATGGAATGTTATTTGTCTGTAAAAAGGTATGAAGCTCTTTTGTGTGCTACAACAGGTGTGAAGCGTGAAGATGACATGTTCAGTGACCTGCCAGACACAAAAGGATAAATAGCGTATGATCTCACTTACATGAATTAAGTGTAATATGCAAATTCATCAAGTCGGATGCTAGAATCCAGTTTACAGGCGCTAGGTATGGTAAAGAATAGGGAGTTAATGTTTACTTGGTTCAGGGTTTCTGTGGAGTAATTGGGACGTTTTGGCAATGGGTGGCAGTGATGGAGGCATTTTGCCAATGTAATTAACATCTCTAAATTGTGTAATTGAAAGTTGATAAGATGGGAAATTTTACGTTGTATATAAAGTGTATCAGTTTGCTAAAGCTGCCAGAATGCAATATACCAGAAATGGATTGGCTTTTATAAAGGGGATTTATTAAGTTCCAAGTTACAGGATCCATCATTAGAGACCCTGGGCCTGGGGAAGGCACACAGGGCACCTGGGAGGGGGTAACGGATGAGCTCAGAGGGCCTGTGCCATCTCATCCAGCGGCCGGGACTGTGCCGGGCCGGGGAGGGCAGTGCTGGGCAGGCAGGCCTCCCCCAGCTCTCAAGGGTCCCGTGGGCCCGGCTGGGGGCCGCAGGGGCTGGTGTGGGAATGTAAATCTGAGCATGTTTGGGAAGGCTGGAGCCGGGGCTTTCTGAGGGCGGTCCCCTGGGGCCTGCTGCAGGCCGGCAGACAGATGGGGCAGCCCCGGCCCCTTCCTGCCCCAGGCAGCGCGTCTGGAAGCAGTCAGGGCTGGGGGCGGCAGGGGCGCCGTTACCTTGGCCGAGGTGGAGGCTTTGCTGGGAAGTGGCCTGGGAGGGAGGGGAGGCGATGCCGGCTCGAGAACTGCAAACTGCAGCTCTTTGCTGGAACGGGGGAAAGAGATGGCTGTGGCCTGGCACCAGGGCACCTTGTCTGTGACCCTCAAGCTCAGCTGGGACCAGGCCAACGGCCCCGGCGGGGAGGGCTCAAGAAGTTGGAGAGCCACAGTTCGGCAGTAACCCCACAGGGGGCTGTTCACACACCCCGGGCTTGGGGTTGTCCCACAGAGAGGTCAGGGCTGGACTCTGGAGTTGGCACAGGGCCCAGCATGTAGTAGGTACTCAGTAAAAGGTTTTGAGTGAGTGAATGAATGAATGAATGAGTGAGCACTTAAGTCAGCCGACAGCTCTCTTTATTATCCCATCTGCCCCCGAGTTTTGTTGAACACCCACCCTGGCCTGGGTAGGCTTTGTTCCCAGATACCTACTGTGTGCTGCAGTCCCACTGAGTGCTCCCACACGATGGCAGTTCTCCCCAAACAAGGCTGCAACTGTGCGATCGCTTGGGGAACTACATTTTCCTGCAATTTTTATAGTGAATAATTTTAAACCTATAGAAAAGTGGCTATTTTGCCACATTTTCTTTCTCTATTCATACTTGTATATACTGTTCATATTTGCATATTCACATGCACATACATTTTCTTCTGTATCATTGCGAATTGATACAGAAATGTCTCTAGAAATGCCATAGCTCTTCACTCCTGAATCCTTCAGTGAGAATCTCCTAGAACAGGGATGTTTTCTTCCATAACACCTACCACGTCTCTCTCTATCCTTTCATCCTTTTTTTTTTTTAATGCATTTCAAACTTGTTGACACTGGTATACTTCCCCTTAGACATTTTACCATATATATCACTAACCACCATTGAAAAATAACATTTATTGTGTTGACAGATTTGAAGTGTATAGGCAGAATGACCTCAATTTGGATTTGTCATATTGTTTCTTCACAATTGGATTCAGATTGAACATTTTTGACATGAATCAAAAACATAGGCAATGATATGTCTGATGAGTTCTTTAAACATATCAGTTCTCGAACTTGGTCCTCAGAGGTATTTTTACAGGTCTTAGGTAGGAAACCAGATTCTATCATTTTTAGCCATCCCCCCCATTGATTCTTCTATTCGGCTAGCCTGGAAGTTAGCACATTATTTCATCCAATTCTCACAACAAGCCCTTAATAGAGTAGGCAACGTTATCCCCATTTTTCAGATGATAAACTGAGGCTCAGGTGGTAAAAGAACTAGCTGGAAGTCACCCCCAACACTTAAGCAGCAGAAAGAGTGCTGGTGTCTTTGATGCCCAAGCCTGTGCCTTGTTCTCTGTGCTAGCCTGCCCTCTGCTGTCTAAAATGGTACTGCAGCTAGAATCCTTGCGGGCCGGCCCCAGGCCAGTAGCTACCTTCAAGTCAATGTTACACAGCATGAAAAGCGTGGCAGCGTCATTGCTAGGATCATACCTGGTGACATAAACTGAGATTCTGGGCCCTCTTCTCATTAGAGGCCATCTAGTCCAGAAACCTGTGGGTCTCTCAGTGTGGGGATTTAGGGGGCAGAATCGACAGCTTGGGGCCAGCGTCGGCCTGAAATTTCCGTCGGACCCTTAGAGAGAAGATTTCTCATTTGCTTTCCTTTTGACCCAGTTCCGGTGCTCCGAGGGTGCCCCTGAGAGTGCGTTTGTCTTGGAGGTAGAGGAGCAGCGTTTCCATGTTGGTACCAGCCCAGACGCTGTCCTCCAGATCTCACCAACATCATCAAGCTGCAGCCAACCTTCCCCCCAGCCACATGGGGGTGACCAGGACCAGGGAGCCCCCGAGGCAGCCCTTTGAGAAACAAGGAATTGTCCTGGAGTCCCAGACAGGGAGCTGTGACCAGAAATGGCCCAGGGACTATTTAGATTAGGTGGCCAGAAAAGGCCTTACTGAGAAAGCAATATTTGAGCTGACACTCAAATGACAAGCAAGTGTTGGCCGATTGGAAATCTGGGGAAGGGCAGTCTAAGCAGAGGGAGCAGCAAGTGTAAAGGTCCTGAGGCAGAAATGGGCTTGGCATATTTGAAGAATGGCCAAGAAGTCACTGGAAGGCTGGAGCAGAACAGCCAAGAAGCCCTGGCAGAAAGAGGGAGTGGTAGGGAATCGTGGGGGTCTAATTGTGTGGAGACGTCAGGCCACAGGAAGGATTTTGGATTTTATTCTATCTGAAACTGGAAGTTTTGGGAGGGCCTGAACCAAATGATGGTTTCAGATCTGCCTGGTTGCTGTGTGAGGAGTGTCCTACGGGGGCAGCAGAGAGCCCAGTGAGAGAGCTGCCATGATGGTCAGGGCAAAAAATAACAGTGTCTTGGACCAAGGTCAGTGGTGATGAGTTTTTGAGATATTTAGGAATTAACTCCCCTCCCACAGCAGTCCCCCTCCAGTGCCCTCAAGCCACCCTTCAACTGTGGCCCCCACCGGCAGGGGCAGTGCCCCTCTGAGCCTTTGCACAGGCTGTTCCCTCTGCTTGGAATGCCCCTCCGTGCCTTGTCCTCCAGCCTCTTCCGAGTTCCTGCATCCCTTGCCTATCTCTCAGGGCTGCCCTTGGCACTTTATCCCATCATTTCCTGTCTCTGTGACTGCCTCCCCCACCAGCCTTGGAGACTTTCGGTGTCTTGCTTCTCTCTGTACCCCAACTTTCAGTCCTGGGGTGCATGATACGGTACATGCAAACTGCCCACTGAGTGTTTGACAAATAATACTAACTGCAGCAGCTCCCGACTGGGCACTTTCCCCAGGCCTGGCCCATTCATGCTATCTTGAAGAGGTGGGTTTATTATTATCATCCCCATTTTAGAGATGAGAAATTGAGGCTCAGGGAGGCTCGGAAAAGGCCACACAGCTTGGAAGTGGAGCTGGGAGATGCTCTTTACGGGGGGTCTGAAGTTACCTGTTTCTCACACTCCCCCCCGCCCCGCCTGCCTCCCTCCTTCCGTAGCTGGCATCTGGCTCTTTGGCCCTGATGTATATAGAGGCTCAGTGATGTGTGACTGCTCCACCAAAGTTTCCTGAAAGCTTCTCTCCATTCCTTCCCCCAGCGGGGGCAGAGGTGGGGTTCTCCGACAGCTCCAGCTTGGTGCCCTTCCCAGAGACACCCTGTCATGGTCAGGTTCGTGTGTCAAGTTGGCCAGGTGGTGGTGCCCGGTTGTCTGGTTAGGCAAGTGCTGGCCTGTCTGTTGCAATCAGGACATTTCATAGAGTTAGATCATGAGCACGTCAGCTGCATCCACAGCTGATTGCATTTGTAATCAGCTAAGGGCGTGTCTTCTGCAATTAGTGATGCTTAATCTAATCACCAGAAGGCTTTTAAGGAGGATTGGG
>PVIY010062960.1:0-10672 GCA_004026745.1 Myrmecophaga tridactyla | reverse complement strand
TTCAGAGGACTGCCGCTTACTTACTTTATACACTATCCATTTTTTAAAAATTATTTAACTGTGGCAAAAATACATAATTAAAAAATCATTTTAGCCATTTCAAGTGGACAATTCTTTGACATTAAGTACATTGATACTACTGCGTGTAATATTGACCATTATCTATTTTCAGGTCATTTTCATTATCCCCACCCAAAACTCCTACTCATTTAGCAATAGCTCCCCATTCCCCCACCCCCACCCCTGGTAAACAGATACTCTGCTTTCTGTCTCTATGAATATACACTCTCCATTATTTATTTGAATTACTCTTGTATAATTTAATAGATCATGAACTTTTCTACCTTCAGTAAACAAGAAATTAAGGACATAATTTAACTTTTAGTCCCCTCCCTCCCTTGTGAAGCAGAGAAGAAGATGGGTGAATACAGGAATGTCGCAGCTCCTTGTTGGCATTATAGGGTCATGTTAAAATACAGCGGGGGCCCCCAAGGTTCTTGTGGAATGTGGGACTGTTCTCCCCAGCTCTGAACTCCCACAGGCTTTTTCAGGCTCAGCATTTGTATGGTGATGACAATTCAAGGGCGAAGTTTTCCCTGTTTTATTCTTTATTCCCCGTTTGGAGTCTGTTCTGTGAGATCTTTTCTTCTTCTCAATATTGTTTTGTATGGACACGACTGCTGACCCCAGGAAAGCTGCGGTTCCCTCGAAGGCACCGATCCTGACTTGGAGGCTTGTTAGGGAATCAACATAGAAATTCTAGACCGGTTTTGCTTTTTATGGACGCAAAAAGATGGAGATTGGAATGGTCCCCACTTACCTGGTAGTGCCCTGCGGGCTCCAAGGCTTAGTGTCCTGCTTCTGTTACACATTGGAAAACCCATCACGCTCGCCCAGAGGGCGGCTTCAGTGGTTGCAGTGTGAGCTTTTGTCTTCTTACTGCTCTTTTACATTTTCTTTCAAGGAATGTTCATCAGATTTAATGGAACTGTTCCGACAGTCCTGTTTCACCGGCGTTTTTGGAGGCGACGTTAATCCTCCCTTTGAGCAGCTTTGCTCGGTTGGGGCGCAGCGCCCGGGCCCGGATTGGTTTCCCTTCCTGTGCGTGCACTCCTCCCTGGCCAGCTCGCCCTTCCTCGGCTACTTCTACCACGGCTCGCTGTGAGTGTCCCGCCCAGGCCGGGCAGGGTGCCACGCGGGGGGCTGACTGCCTGCTGCATCACCTTCTCTCAGGACCCTACCAAGGGTTCTGTGCTTCAGTTATTCTGGTGTGCGAGTCTGTTTTGCATCAAGTATTTGAAAGAATTGGGTCTTGTTGAAAATTAATTGATGATTACGGCAGGTGGTTAATGGTGATTTTCTGGGGTGCGGGGAGGAGTAGTGGGCTCCAGAGGAGCTTTTGCTTTCCTTAGTTTATAGCTCCATATTGTCGAAATCTCCCAACTATGTATTGTCTTTGTAAATTAAAAAGTAAAGAAAAATGAAAAGATGATTGATTGTGTTTTAGCAGATGATCATTGAAAGTATTAGTGATAGTCTTTCTTATTGATTTCCAGGTCTCCTAAACAAGACTCTTCCTTTGAATTACATTTGCAAACTGATCTAAAAGACTTTTCAGGTTTTGGTTATAAACAAGGGGACCCAATTATGACTGTGGAGAAAGCATATTTTACTATTCCACAGGTAATAACCTCAATTTTAATGTGCTATGGGCTTCTTCTCTTATTTTTTCTTATCCTATGATTAATTTACTGCATAACTATTTTAAAGTCTCTCCATAAGATACTTATTTTTTCTGCTGTGGGCTTTCCATGGACTCAACTATTTATTTATGGTCTCTAGATTAAAAAAAAAAAAATAGCTACCCTTAAATTAATCACTGTCGCTGCTAAAGCTGGGAGTGAACATAAAATAATACCAAAATATTTTCTCTAGATTTCCATTTAAGTAACTATCATTCTTTGTTTTTGTTAGTTTAATAATAACCCATTTCTAGTAAGCTGTTGTAATTTGCAAGCTACCAGAATGCAATATACCAGAAACAGAATGGCTTTTAGAAAGGGGAATTTATTAAATTGCAAGTTTACATGTTCTAAGGTTGTGAAAATGTCTAAATTAAAGCAAACCTATAGAAATGTCCAACCTAAGGCATCCAGGGAAAGATACCTTGGTTCAAAAAGGCCAATGACGGTCAGGGTTTCTCTCTCATCTGGAAAGGCACAAGGCAAACATGGCAACATCTGCTAGCTTTCTCTTCAGGCTTCCTGTTTCATGAAACTCCCCCAGGGGCATTTTCCTTCCTCATCTCCAAAGGTTCCTGGCTGCCTTGGCTCTTGTGGCTCCCCACAATTGGGTGGGTTACAACTCCATGGAAACAATAAAAAACTCCCACCCAGCAATATTGAATGAGGATTAAAGAACTTGGGTTTTCTGGGGTACATAAGAGATTCAAACTGGCACAGCTAAAATGAATCATTTCATACTATGTTCTTGAATTTTGAAAAATATTAAAGACTACAGAGTTATATGTGAAATTTTAATTTTTAAAGTTCAGAATTAGGAGGAAAAATATTTGTGGGAAGAAAACATGGAAGGCTAAACCATTTCTCTTAACTGTTCATATGAATCTATTTTTATATTAAAAAATCTGGTTGTGATGAGAGAGAAAAATAAAGTTGAATATAATCATGTCCCTGTGAAGGAAATGGAGCAGGGCAAGGAACTTTCTTTCTGTTTTCATTAAATGATATTTATTTTGATTCCTTGACCAGTGACTTCCAGACCTCGATTAGCAAATTAACTAGATATTTCACAAAATCAGTCAACTGGCCAGTTAACTAGTCATTGTCGAAACCAAGCCAGCAATGAGATCTGGCGGTAGAAAGAACCCTTTTGGGAGACCCTGATCTTATTCATGGTCAGAAGAGATGTCCTCAATCTGTCGGGTTTTTCCCTTACACCCAGGTGTCCCTGACTGGGCAGTGTATGCCAAATGCCCCAGTGGCTTTCCTTCGGAATTTTGATGTCAAATGTGTAACTAATTTGGAAGTTTACCAAAAACAAGATGGCAGTGCCAATGTGAAGATTAAAAATGGTGCTATAGGAGGTACGTTACATTTGTTTGAAAAAAGAACACAGTCCAGAGAATTAAAATAATCTGTGATCTCACGAGAATACAAATCACTTCTACTGGATCAACTTAAAGTAAGAGTTCAGCTGCTGATTGAGGAAAGTGTTTTCTCTGAAAAAAGTTCAACTCCATGAGACAGGAGATTGCACATTTGTTCTCCTGTGAGAGTAACTCTCCAGATTATTATAACTGTCTTTTGGATTTTTCTTCCGAGTTATACTTAGATGGTAAGCATGGTGGGATTCTGAGTTGTGTTTGGGGAGTAGGGGAGAGTTTTGTATTTGGCATGTAAGATAAGTGTATTTACCACATTTGCTTGATTAGCTTTCAGTTTGAGGAAGTACTTGTGATCATGCCATACAGTCCCATGGAAGTTAATTTCTGTATTTTTTTAGGCATTGTTACGCCAAAAGTCACCTATGAGGAAGCCACTGACTTAGACAAATTCCTCACCAATGCAGGTATTTTAATGTTACACTTCTATGTTATTTCTTAAAAATAATATATAGATCCAGAATAAAATACATTTTTATTAAGAATTTCAGGAGGTTCACAAAGTTAGAAGTTATTCCATCAGCATTCTTTTTTTGGGGGGAGGGGAGTGGTACATGGTCTAGGAGTTGAACCTGGTCTCCCGCATGGAAGGTGAGCGTTCTACCACTGAACCACCTGTGCGCCCTCACTAGCGCTTTATTTATTCCTCTGATATGATCCTTGTTCCATCTGGCCTTGCTTTAGAATAATGTCTGTGACCTTGAACCAGTTCCTTCTTGGTCCTGGGCTCAGATTCCTTATCCATCTGTACCTCAGCTTCAATGAACCTTCTCGTAAATGTTTCCCAGGTAGGTTAAAGAATTCTTTAGGACATAGTGGTATTTACTTCTTGCTTTCTTTTCTTTTTTTGATAATTCAACTTTGCTTTCCTTACTTCATAGCAAAAATGTATATTTTGGATAATTAAACTTGCCTAGAAAGTTAGGTAGAGTTTGTCTAGTATCACTAGGATTTTTGTTTGAATGTTTTAATTTTTTTAATCGATACTATTTGTGTGGTGGTGATTGTTTTTTTCACGATGTAGTGTAATTCTTGAATTTATTCAATAATTCATCAAATATTAGTAGAGTGTCTAAAGCAGTAGTAAGCTAGACAGCAGGCCCCTGCTCATCTTATGAAGCTGGCATTCTGGAATCTTTCATTTAACAAACATTTTACTAAGAGTGTGCACATTTTACTAGCAAACATTTTAACAAACATGTGCTCCATGAGTCGAGTTGGGGACACAGAAATAAAAGGGGGGGGATCCTGTGATGTTATAGAGGAGGTGCCAACCCCGCCCCAGTAGGTGTAGGGAAAGCTTTCCCAGGGAAGTAACGACCCTGCTTGTGTTAGGGAGTGGGAGCCTGGTAGGTGGGAGCGTGTGGGGGAGACACACCAGCAGAGAGAACCACGCCATAGCAGATGAGCTCCAAAGAGAGTCTTTCATTTATGGCAGTGTTCTTTTATTTGCAGAAACACTCCTAAATAATGGATCAGCCTTCAGAAACGTGAATGTGGAAGAACATTATATTTTCAGATGGAATAACAATACAATCAGTGAAATCAATGTCAAAATTATTAGGGCAAAATTAAATGCCCACCAGAAAGGTAATTTTGTTGAGGAGAGAATGAGTTTTCATTTTTACGTATTTTTTCCTTTCTTCAAGAGTCACATAATAATGACACATAAAACTAACACAAACTTGTTTCTTATGAGTATTCTGATTTTTACAAGTCAAAATGTATTTTTTAAGGTAAACACTGTGGGGGCTAATTTCTTTTTCTAGTTAAACGGAACACGTTTTCTTTTTATTTTGTTTTATTTCTAGGAATTCTGACACAGAGATTCATGGTTAAATTTTTAAGCTATAACAGTGGCAACGAAAAGGAATTATCTGGAAATCCAGGTAAGATGTTATATGCCAGTCTTTGATGTTACAAACATGTTAGTTTAGCACATAAGGATAGTTAAGGAGGAATGACTCTCTCCTGTCTTAGTTTGTGACTCTGACCTTTTTCCTTATTTCTCTTTTATGACACTGTAATCTTTTTCTGATACCAATTTATTATTATTATTATTATTATTATTTTTACATAAAGTGCCCTATGTAGTAGCAAATTGCTCAAACGAAAGCATTCCTTCTCTCTAGCTACTCATGTTTTAAAAGAGTATGCCTTTTAAAGGGTTGGTAAAATTAGCTTTTTAAGAAGTAATAAGCTGCAGATGATGGGTTTTTAACTGGGATATCGGTGGAGAGACTTTAAAGGGCCTACGAACCCCCCTCACTGTACTTTTTGTGTAAACACATCACCCCCTGGCTCATTACATATTGGCTAGTTTGTTTTGTCCACTGCTGCCTCCCCAGGGCCTAGAACACACCACGCACAGGACTGCCTCGACCAATGTACTAGTCCGTAATCATGTGTGGCTGTTGAGCATTTAGAATGTGACCAGCATATCCCGTGGGAATGATAATAGTTTGGATATATTGCATTATATAAAAGAAATTATTTAAATTAATTTCACCTGTTTTATTTTTCCTTTTTAAAAGATGGTGGCTACTCAAAAAAATTTAAAATTCTAAAAATATGTACTATTTTAAAACTATTTATGTGGCTTAGATGATATCTATTGGGCAGCACTGGCTGAGAACATAGTAGGTGTTCAGGGGATATTTGTTGGATGAACCACTGGGGTAGATGGTAGATGAACATTTTCTTTAAAAAAAAAAAAAGCTTTCTCTTCTTTTTTTTTCCCATTAAGTTATCATTACATTTTATACATTTGCTGTTTAGACCCTGTAGTAAGTAATAAGTGAAGTTATAAGTCTACATACAATGGTACTGGCAGTTATAGTTAACTATGCCATTGTCTTTACTGAGATATTTATTTCATGTGGCTTCACTCAATTTTCTGTTGTCCTTTGCTTTCAACCTGCAAAAATTTCTTTTAGCATTTCTTACAGGGCCAGTCTAGTGGTGATAAGGTCTCTCAGATTTTCTTGACATGGGAATGTCTTAATTCCTCTGTCACTACTGAAAGACAGTTTTGCTGCATACGGAATCCTTGCTAGGCACTTTAAAAAAAATTTTTCTTGATAATTAATGTTTTTGAGAATTTTTTTTATACCTATTGGCCATACACAAGTCGTGGTTTGGGAGAGACTTGTGTAGCCCTTCATCCATTTTATATTGAATTTGACTGTGTATTTTTCAGTTGTAGGAGAGTTTTACATAGTCTATATATGAGTTCTTTGTCATGTATAAGTATTGTGAATAATTCCTCCCAGTCTGTTGCTTCCCTATTCATTAAAAAAAAATATTTTTATTGACAAATCTTCACACACATACAGTCATTATATGGTGTACGATCAGTGGCTTACAATATTATCACATAGTTGTACATTCATCACCATGATCATTTTTAGAATATTTACATTGCTCCAGAAATAGAAATAAAAAGAAAAAAGAAAAAACTCGTACATTCCATATCCCTTACCCTTTCCTCTCATTGACCAGTAGTATTTCCATCTACCCAATTTATTTTACCCCTTATCCTCCCTATTATTTATTTATTTTTATTCATATTTTTACTCATCTGTCCATACGCTAGATAAAAGGAGCATCAGAGACAAAGTTTTCATAGTCACAAAGTCACATTGTAAAAGTTACATCTTTATACAGTCATCTTTAAGAATCGAGGCTACTGGAACACAGCGCAGCAGTTTTAGGGACTTCTCTCCAGCTACTCCAATATACTATAAACTAAAAAGGGATCTTTATATAATACATAAGAATAACCTCTAGGATAACCTCTTGACTTTGTTTGAAATCTCTCAGTCACTGACACTTGATTTTGTCTCATTTCTCTCTTTCCATTTTGGTCAAGAAGGCTTTCTCAATCCCTTGATGCTAGGTCCTGGCTCATCCCAGAAGTTCTAGGGAGATTTACACCCCTGGGATTCCCTGTTATTTTTATTTTTATTTTTTCATTGATTTATGATTACATTTTATGCATTTGCTTCCTTTTTAAATAAACTTTTAATTTTGTATGACCTTCTTCAATACTTATATAGACTGATTTAGTAATATGTGATCCATTATATATATATATATATATATATATATAATATATATGTATACATAATTCTAAAATCTGATTTTACTGTACTTCTTAATGGGAAGTTTGGGGGGTTGTCATTGTCTTTGAAAGCAGTCCCCTGGAACTTGAGGATTTTCATTTCACTGACTTAGTTCTGAGAACTGCTGTCAATATGTGAACAATGTCGGAGCCCTTATTAAAAAATAGTAAATTGGTTGAGAGCCAGAACTGTTCATTTGGTCAAACAGTTTGTATATATGTGTGGCCACTGTCTTTCTACCACATTGCCAGGCAGGACAGGGCTTAAGGACTAAAAGACGTGGGCCCCATCCTCAAGGAAATAACCATCTTCTTTAGAAAGACAGCAACAAGTCACAGGAAACAATAGTGAAAAATCCAAGATAATTAATAAATTAGTGCTGGACTTATGGAAAGGTCTCTAGAACTCCAGAGAAGTAGAAAGTTGATCGAATTTTCAACCATTAAATGACTCTTGCACATCTGTCTGCTTGGTGCTGGAGACAAAGTGATGAGCAAGTCAGAGTCCCTGCCTTCGGGGGTTTGCCTTCTGGGGTTGGGTGGAGAGGATGTGCCTTGAAAAGCAGATAGTACCCTGTTGGGAACAGGAGCCAACTTGGGTAGAGCCAAGGAGGCAGAAATGAGCATGGAGCATATACCTGGGCAGGGGAGGGATTAGAGGCCAGCATGGAGGCTGGGTGTTCAGGAATAGAGGGATATGAAATTGGAAACTCAAAAATTATGCAAGAACTGTGATTGAACTCTGGTTTATAAAAACAGATTTAAAACCCATTTTGGGGGGACATAAGAGAAAATATGAACATGGACTGGATATGAGGTGATTATAAGGAATTAATATGACTTTTCCTAGAGGAAAACGTTATGAACATTTGCATAATAAAAAGTTAGAAAAAGTGTGTTGGATTAATAGGAGAGAGATGGAAGTAAGATTAAAAAACCCCAACCTTGAGGATGAATTGATTCACTAGAAAATGACCCCAGCAAAAGGTTATTTTGGTTGAAGTTTCCCTGATAAAGTCTTGTGGTAAGTGGCATCAGTCATTCAACAAGTATTCATTAAGTGGTCTGTCTGGTGGTTTATTACCCTCTTGTGTGAAAACCCAACTTGTCTCCTGTCTCGTGTCTGCTTTTTATTTTTCAGATCTTATTTAAAAAATCATATGAATTTCTTTGTCTGTTAAACACACACACACACGAATGAAGGTAATATCCTTTTCTCAAGGGTATTTTTTAAAAGCTTTGGCTAGGTAATGTGTTCATCGTATATTCTATATTATTTGATGAGCTGTGCTTGCTATGTTAGAATACTTAGAAGGAAAGATGTTAATTCTCATTTGTGTGGTTGTCTAGGTTACCAGCTTGGGAAACCTGTCCGAGCTCTAAGTACCAGCAGGATGAAAGATGCTCTGACTTTGAACCTCTGGCAATCAGGTAATCTTGTTTGCGCGTCATGATTAGCCCTTTGGTAAATGATAATTAGAATTATTGCCATATTTTGAATCTAATCAGCTAACAATTACTTTGCAGCCCGGTTGATTTATGTAGAGGCGGGGAAGGGAGAGAGAGTTGTTTTTCATGCTTCCACAGCTTTTTTTTTTTTTTAAATAAGGTATGGTAATATTGTTTGTACTTTTAGTGCTGAATAATTGTCAGAGAGATTTAAATATGGGATTGGTTTAAATATGGGATTTATTTGTCATTTTTGCCCATAACCCAGTATGTTGCTAACCCGGGACATGAGAATAGCTTCACTCCAAACTATGGAAAATCTTTGCGTAAGGTCCTAATTGGCTGCATCTGCCAGGAGGCATTGCATTTCATGTCCAGAACAGACTGGATACGGTCCAGATATTGTTACTGGAAGGTGCCTCTGTGCAGTTTGAAAGGTTGGGAGTAACAGTGACCTTAGTTGGCAAAAACTGGAAACTTTATTTCTACTTATTGTTTTCTCTTTGTTTTTTTAAGAAAAGCTGGGGAGTAAACCTCTACTTTTATTTAGCCAAAATGGTAAGGGGATGATGTTTTTTGTTTTATAGCTGGAAGGGGTTTGTGTACATCAGCAACTTTCAAACCCATTGTATTTGGAGAAAATGTGTTCTCTGGGTGCCTTTTAGAAGCTGGGATTAATGAAAACTGTACTCAGCTCAGGTGAGTGTTTTAAGGATTAATTTAGGGAGATTTTGAGTGGTTTGCTTAAAATTAATTCACTATATGGATACTAAAGACCCCACTGAAGTTAATGTGGAAATGTAGAGTCTGAATTAAACCTTGTGTGAAGGTGAGAATAAATAATGAATAAATAGAAACTTGCAATATAACTTGGTCATTTCAAATGTCAAAATAAGGGAAGATAGAACTATTATTTAGGACTATACCCACTTCGTCCATATTTAAGCAAATTTCTCTGCTGAGGGATGTTCTGAATATTGGGACCTAAAACTCTTAAAACTGTAGAAAGGGCCAGAGCCTGGTATAATTGGTGTGATTAACATTTTAAGAATACTTAAGCTTGTTAAATGTCGTATACAGCATTTAAGCACTTGGAAAGTGTATTCATGGATTTGCATATTGCCAACACATGCATTCTTTTTTTTGAAACATATTTTTATTGCGAAATATAACATGTATACAAAAAAGCAATAATTTTCATCATTTTAACAAGTAATTATAGAACAGATTTCAGATTTTGGTATGGGTTACTATTCCACATTTTCAGGTTTGGTCCTTCTAGCTGCTCCCAAACAGTAGAAGCTAAAAGAAATATCATTACAACGATGTGATTCTGCAGTCATATTTGTTTGTTAAATCCTATCTTTTCTGTTACAACTCCACCTTCTCCTTTGATCTTATTCCCAAACTATAGAGGTGTTTGAGCTATGCCCATTCTAACTTTTTCATGTTGAAAAGGGGTGTCAACAATAGAGAATGGGGGATAGAATTAGTTGATATTCTTGGAGAAGCTGGCCCCTCTAGGCTTCAGTACTTATCTGGCCTAGGAACCCTCTGGAGGTTATAGGTTTCATGAAAGTAAACTTAGTACGTGAAACTTTCGTAGAGTCGCTGTTAGAGGCCCAGGTCTTCTTTAGGGTTAACAGAAAAGATGTTTATTGGAGTATGGCAAACCATGGCAATTAGCAATATCTAATTGAAGCTTGCATAAGAGTAGCTTCCAGAGTAGCTCTCCACTCCAGATTCCATTTGAACTCTCTCAGCCACTGATAAGCACATGCATTCATGTAGGTGACATATCCCAGTGGTGTATTTCTGTGGGGAGTAGGGAAAAGATGGGGGAGACATTGAGTAGGAAAGATACTCCCAGCCTCTGATCTCAGGGTGCTAGGCTAGAATCCAGAGTCCCTCCCAGG
>PVIY010062959.1:0-10674 GCA_004026745.1 Myrmecophaga tridactyla | reverse complement strand
CTTGCCTTGGACGTATTCTACTGAAAGAAGATATTTTACTGGGAGTTGGGATCCAGTGGGTTGAGTGGAGAGAAATAACATGAACAAATAATTTTCATGGGCATGAGAGAGAAGAGGACTAGAAACTTGGCCATTTTGGTGTAAGATTGATAGAAAAATGAAGACATAGATATGGAATAACCTAGATATGATTAGTTGTATTTTTAAAATAATTTAATGATTGTTTTCTTTCTGATAATGGATTCTACCTCACCCTTCTAGATAGTGTAGATAAAACTAATATCTTACATATAGAAGGCACTTCCTAAGTGTTATGAAACTAAAAATTAGTTTTGCTCCAGAAAAATATGTACAAAAATGTTTTATTCTTCAAAAATATATACTCCTAAAAAGAAGTTTGTAAATAAAATATTTTGTAGCAAATAATTCTTGCTGTAAGGAATTCCAAGGGATTCCCTTGTAAGAGGGAAGATGCATGCTTTTCTGTTCTGTGAATATTAACTATAATTAATACATAGTTAATTTATAATTAAAGAGATTTCTTCTCTTTAGGTTCTGGCTATTTTTGTGAGTCATTGCTTAGCACCTAGGATATTTCTGTCTCAATCTCCAAATGTCTCTGTCAGCACTCCAAGCATCTCTAAATGTCTAAATGTCTGTGTCTGTGTTGCTTCTGAGCTTTCTCCAAAATATTTCCCTTTTTAAAGGACTCCAGTAAACTAATTAAGACATATTTTAACTGAGTGGAGTCCTATCTCCATGGAAACCACCTAAGCATAAGGTCTCACCTACAATTGGGTGGATCACATCTCCATGGAAACAACTTAAACAAAAAGATCCCACCCAAACAAGCCTGCCCCTGCAAGATTGGACTAGGAAAAAGAGCATGGCTTTTCTCGGGTATACAATAGCCTTTAGTTTGCTAATTCTGCTGGAATTGTATAATGGGATTTATTAAGTTTCAAGTTTACAGTTCTGAGGCCATAAAGATGCCCAAACTAAGGCATCCAGAAAAAGATACCTTGACCGAAGAAAGGCCAGTGGCATCCAGAACACTTCTGTCAGTTGGAAAGGCATGTGGCTGCTGTCTGCTGGTCCTTTGGCTTCTGGTTTCAAACGGCTTCTGCAGGGGAATTTTCTTTCTGCATCTCCAAATATATCTGTCTGTGTTGGCTTTGAGCTTTTTCAAAATGGTTCTCTTTTAAAGTACTACAGTAAGCAGATTAAAACCCACTTTGAATGGGTGAGGATAACCTCCAATCTCTAGTGGCTTTCTTTTAATATTATGAGTTTAAACTGCTTAAACTACAGATAGGAGCAGGAAAGTTCAAAGCATTTGTGTTTCAGTTTGCTAAAGCTGCCAGAATGCAATATACTAGAAATGGCTTAGCTTTTACAATGGGGATTTATTAGTTTACAAATTTACAGTTTTGAGGCCATGAAAATGCCCCAATTAAGGATGATACCTTCATTGGTATCATAGGATGATACCTTCTCTGAAGAAAGACCACTGGCCCCTGGGGTTCCTCTATCAGATAGCAATGCACATGGCTGACACCTATTTGTCCTTTGTCCTGGCTTTTGTAGCTTTCAGCTCCTGGTCCCATTGGCCTCCTGTCTGAACTTCTGTGGGTCCTCTCTTAGCATCTTCAGGGATTTTCTCTGTAAGCTCTCTCTGGGTGTTTCTCTCTTTAAGCTTTCTTGGCTTTTTTCTGTCCTTTATTCACTCATAAAGGTTTCCAGGATTAAGACCCACTGAATGGGGTGGGTCACATCACACTTGAAATAACCTAACCAAATGTTCCCACCCACAATAGATCTGCCCCATAAGAATGGATTAAAAGAACATAGACTTTTATGAGTATATAACAGCTTCAAACCAGCACCATTTGATTATGAAAAGATTCCATTATTTTGCAAGTTTTCAGAGTGGTATTCTTTTGCAAAACCATCTCCTCTAATGCATTTACAATTATGTGTTTGAATTTTAAAATCTAAATTCATA
Source organism: Myrmecophaga tridactyla (assembly GCA_004026745.1). Lineage (NCBI taxonomy): Eukaryota > Metazoa > Chordata > Mammalia > Pilosa > Myrmecophagidae > Myrmecophaga > Myrmecophaga tridactyla. The sequence goes on along the minus strand of PVIY010062959.1, from coordinate 8,669 downwards.
CAATTTTATAAATAGCCCTCTTTCTGTACAAAGATTATGCATTTTATTCTGTTTATTAATGTTTTATTTTATCAGGTTTTTCTGCCTGTTCATATGAACATGTTTTTCACAATTCACTGACCTTTAATTTCCCCTAAATCTTTAATGGAATTGATTTTGACAAATAAAAATCCTAGATTATTACATTATAGATATCAAGGGAAATAGGTAGGACTATCTGTTTTTTATTTTTTGAATTATAAAATTTGAAATATTATAGAAAACACCAAAATAGCTCAATTATGGCACTTAAAGGTTCATGAAAGCCTAATAGTTATAGCTCATGCACTTTCAATTTTCAATTTTTCTCTGAGAGAAGAGGTCTGCTCAATGATGTGTAATGAATTAAATTGTTTCTGTTGTTTCCTATCTAGTATATCTAATTTTTGTTCTAAAAGATGCATATTGGTTAGGTTATTATTGGACATAAGTATCTATCTCAAGAGTTCTATTTGAAGATTTAAATGATGGTTCTTGTGTTAAATCACATTTTTAAAACAAATAAGGTATCACTTTCTAATACTGAAAAATGGAACCCTCTTTTTCTTCCAAGTGTTGAATTTCCTAGTATGCTTTTCAAGGCAGTTCAACTTGCATGATTTGTTAACCAGAGACTTGTCATGGACCATCACGCATTGTATTCATTAAATCTGGAGGAAATGCTAACATCTGATGCTTACGTGAATGATCCCATCATCAGAGCTGCTCGTTAGTAGTCCTGTTTTATTTTAAAGGTCATTGTCAAAGTCAGAAGGTTTGATCATCTCAATTTATTTCCTATTTTTCAGAGCCACTTCAGCCAAATATGGCTACCAGGAAATCACAGTATCTAGTCTAACATTATTTAGGTATAAGAGTAAGATTTGATTTTTATATTATTTGTAAAATTAAAGCTTTCTTTATATTAATTCAATTTGATTGTTCTCTTAGAATATTTTGATATAAAGATATATTAAATTTCAGCTATAATCAACATAAAATTACTGATTCCAGACCATGACTATTGTGATTGTGCCTTTTCTTTTGTTCTATTAGATTTTATTCCTTGTTATTTTTGGAGGCATTTACTACCTTTTATTTCTCATCTGTTCATAGTATAAAATAATTCCTTAACGATTTTAGAGGAAGGTGGATAAGTAAAAGAGAGGAATAAAACAGAAGTGTACTGCAAGCTTTCTTATGTTAGTATAGATTGACCTCTTATTAAATGTAATTTAGGCAGTTTGTCGAGGTCACTGAATATTTTTATGTGCAAGCATTTTTCTAAGGAAAGAATCCCTAGTTTGCATAAGTTTAATAATGTGAGTCATAACCAACATGCTAAGAATCCTGTTCTGTAAGTGCATATTTGTAAAAGCCATAGAGAAAATAAGGAAATGAGGCAATTATATAGATAATGTAAAAGAATGTCTTAGTTTAGATTGAAGACTAGAGAAGCCTTAGTTGTATTTATTGTGCTAAGCCATTTCATGTAGGAGATATGATGAAGTTGGAGAACAGTAGAATTTTTAAGTCTTAAACTTGATGGGCTAAATTAATTCCATGCTTAAAGACAACAGGTAATCTCAAATAGTAAACGCGAACATTGTCATTCGTAGGAATTGTTTAGGTTGATTGGCAGAATCTAGGTAACTGGATAATCCTACTCTCTGCTTCTGCTGTTGCCAACTCCCCTTTCTATTCTCTACATGTAGCTGAAGAGACTTTATGAAACCCTCAATCAGATCATAGCCCTCCTCTACTAAACACCCACTAGTGGCTTCCCACTCTATAGAATAAAATCTAAATCTTTAAATAGGTCTTACAAAGCCATACATTACCTCTACCTATAATTCAATCATGTATAGGTTACGCTGTTATCCTTTATACTTTACTCCCAGGAGATTTTGCCAGTTTCCAAAGCTTACTATCATTTTACATCTTTATATCTGCTTTTTTCTCTTGCTGAAATGCTTTTTCTCTAGATCATGGCAGGATTTACTCTTTCACAGCATTCAATTTTCTCTTTGAATGTCACCTACCTAGGGGAGGCTTTTCTTGTTCTATTTAATATAAAGTTATCTCTATCACTTTTTTCATCTTGACTTATTTCCTCATAGAACTTATAAGAAATTAAAGAAGTAGATTTATAGAAAAATCATGCATTAAATATAGAGGTGCCATACTCCACTCTATTCTTAATGCCTTTATTAGTGTGTTACATTGGTTATACTTGATGAAATAACATTTTACAATTGTAGTTTATTAACTATAATCCGTGGTTTACTTTAGGGTTCACTGTATTGTATAGTCCTATGGATTTTTAATTTTTTTATTCTAATAACGTTTATACAATCTCAAATTCCCCCTTTAGCCATATTCACATATGTATTTCGGTATTGTTAATAATCTCTAACATCCTGCCATGACCACCATCCGTTATCAATATTTTCCCATCACCTCAAAATGAGACCTATACAATTTAAGCATTTACTCCCTATTTGCTACCCACATCCTGGCCCCTGGTAACCTATATCCTTGTTTCTGACTCCATGAATTTGCTTATTCTAATTATTTCATAAATATGGAATCATACAATATTTTTCCTTTTGTATCTTGCTTATTTCACTCACCATGGTTTTTCCAAGGTTCATCCATGTTTCTCATGTATCAGTGTTTCTTCATTCCTTTTTGTGGCTGAATAAAACTCCATTGCATGTATATACCGCATTTCATTCATCCATTCATCATTGGATGGACACTTTGCTTCCTTCTCTTGGCAATTGTAAATAATGCTGCTATGAAGATTGGTGTGCACATATCTGAGTCCTTACTTTCAGTTCTTTTGGGCTTATATCTAGAAGTGGGATTGTTGAATTATATGATATTTCTATATTTAACTTTATGAGGAACCAACAAATTGTTTCCTACAGTGGCTAAAAAATTGTACGTTTCTACCAATAGTGAATGAGTCTTCCTATTTCTCCGCAACCTATCCAACATTTGTAATTTTCCATTTCTTTTAAAAGTAGCTGTTATAGTGAGTAGAAAATGGTGGCTTATTGTGATTTTAATTTGCGTTTCCCTGATGACTAATGATGTTGAGCATGTTTTCATTTGCTTTTTGGCCAATTGTATATCTTCTTTGAAGAAATATCCATTCAAATCATTCGCCCAACTTTTATTGAATTGTCTTTTTGTTGTTAATTTGTAGGATTTCTTTGTGTGTTCTCGATATTAAAACCTCATGGATACGTGATTTCCAAGCATATTCTCCAGCTATATAGATCATATGTTTATTTTCATGATAAGGTCCTATGACCTTACGAAGCTGTGTTCTTTGAGTCCTTTCACCATTTCTGTTAAGGAGACCACCTTACAATTACACATAAGCAGTCCTAAAAAGGAAGTGAAGCATCTGTATAACCAGCAGAGCAGTGGAAAAACTCTGCAGATAACCGACCACACAGGCTAACGCTCATTTGAAATAGAATCATGTATGTGTCCAATGGGAAATCCTTCTATGCACTTGCTTATTTTAAACTTTTTGTTGTTGTTACATAGAACTGCTGCTTTCCTTCTTAGTTACATATTCCTGGTATAATGGCAAGCATTAATAAAGAGCAGCAATTTGTCCCTGTTGGTTTTCAACATAAACCTGTTTTGATAAACCATACCAGTCAGAAAGACCATGACCATACTCTTTCAAAATGATCCAGAATTATCTTTCCATTTTTATTGATGACAGTAATGGTTTTATTGTTTCTATTGAGAAGCGGAGTTTTAATATGCTATCTGTGGAACTCATTTCTCATGTTAATAGTATTTTCCAAGATGAGATAGAATACATGCAGTGGAAATTTTGTTTTACATTTAATGCTATCCTTTGTAATTAGCTATTAGTGACATACATATTTATATGTTTTGTCTTATAAATGTCATGTCCTTTTCATGGGTTTATCTCACAGAGTTACCTGCAACTATGGTTGAAAGGAAATAAGGAATCGTTTTAGTTTTCATTCAACCTGAAAAGAAGCATGATACTATGGAGAAAATACAAATTATTTCTTTTAAGGAAGGATATTTTTATATTTTTGAGCCATATGTATTCTTATCATAAATTGTTTCAATGGTAACAATTGAACAGAGAAGCTGTAATTTAACTTCCTTAATTATGGGTTCACTTGCACTTAGCTTTTCATTATCCTTTTATAGCTGTGAATATAAAATATTTCTACTTTAAAATGCACCGTTACAAGGTATACAAGTTAATGAGTATTGACAATTATATACATCTGTGTAACCATAACATGAATTAAGTTCTAGAACATTTTTGTCATCCCTGAAAATGTCCTCGGCATGTCAGTACTCCCCACCCCACACCTGAGCTAACCATTGCTTTTGTCTCTGTTGCTGTAGATTAGTTTCGCTTGTTTTTAAGCTTTATATAAGTGGATATATAAATACTATAAATATTTTTTATTCTTGGCTTTTTCTGTTCCAAATAATACTTTTGAGATCCATCTAAGTTGCCTGCGAATGTAGTTTCTTTTTTATTGTTGGGTAATATTTGATTGTATGAATATATTATAACATGCTTATCAAATACTCTGGTAATGGATTTGTGGATTGTTCAGCTTTTGGGTATTCTAAATGAAGATTTTATGAATATTTTTGTGGAAGCCTTTGTAGATATTTGTTCTCTTTTCATGTTGGTGAATAATTGGAGTAAAACCTTTGGGTCAGTGGATAGAATTATGTTTAATAAGTTTGATAAGAAATGGCCAAACTGCATTTTCTAAACTACTTATACCATTTGAAACTTAATATATCAATGCGTAGGAAGGTCAGTAGCTCCACACCATCCTCAATGAATATTTATCTGCGTCTCTGCTGAGTGAGCAAGTCCCTATGTGATCTGGAGGTTCAGCCAACAGAGCAGTGGCCCTACTGGTTTCTGTTTCTCAATCTATTTATATTTAATGTAATTGCTGATACCTGGAGTCATATCGACCCATCTTACTATATGTTTTCTCTTTTACCATCTGTTTTCTGCTTTTCTCTTTTTTGTTTTCCTTTCTTTTTGGGCTAATGAAATATTATTCCACTTTTTTTCCTCCATTAAATTGTTAGTCATTATTTTACTTTTTTATTATTATCTATTGTTTGTAGTGTACATCTTTGACTCATGGATGTATGGAAATTATTATATGTACCACTTCTCTGCATGAAAGGTGAGCATTCCACCACTGAACAACCCATGCACCCATCATATTGTTGATTAACTTAAAAATAACTTTCATTGTTGAGGGATACTTATATTGATTATTGAATATTGTATTGACAGCTATACTTTCGGGACTTTAAAGACATAATTATATTGCTTCTGCCTTTATTGTTTCTATGGAGAACTCAATTGTTAATCCTATTTTTTTTTTTTTTTTTAGTAGAGGAGATGTATAATTTTTCTTTTGTTTATACGATTTTCTCTCTGCTTGGTTTTCAACAGTTTGGCTATGAAATTCCTGGGCATGGGTTTCTTAACTTTTAAGTAGTTTGGGGTTTGTGTATATTCTCTAATCTCTGGGTATTGGAAAATTGTATTGGTTATCTCTAAACATTACTTCTATTTTATTTCCTTTTATTTTCTTATAAAACCAAAATTATAGAATTGATGTGCTATGCTAAGTTCCATATATTTCTCTAATCCTCTGATCAGTGTTTCCACTATTTTGTCTCTTAACTTGATACTTTCAAATGCTATCTTTCAGATCACTAATTCTATTTTTTTCTATGTCCTGTCCACTGTTAAACCCATTCTTTGGGTTATCAATTTCAGATACAGTATTTTTCACTTTCTGTATGTTCTTTGACTATTTTTATAGATTCTAGTTCTCTGGTGGAAGTTTTTATATTTTTATTTAGTTCATCTCTTTTTAGATGTTGCTCCTATTTTCTTGAACATGTTAATCATATTATTTAAATACCTTTTCTTAGAACTTCATTAACATGATCAATTATTGCTCTTTTTCCTCTTGTCTCTTGTTTTTTCCTTATACTTTTCAGTCATTTGTCCTATTTTTTTCATTGTCAAGAATTACAAATAAGCCTGCCAAAGTTTTTGATGTTGGCAGAAGACAAGAAACTCCTGGTTTAGAGACTAAGGGGTTCATTTGTTATGCCAGAGCAAGCAGCGTGAGCATCAACATATTTGTGTTGGTTCCCTTTACCTTTCAATGTCAAGGGATGCTAGAGACATTTGCTTTGTATGCGTGCCTACTGCATGCTTGCCGTTTTCTCCAGAGGGAGACATTATCTTTATTATATGTATAATTGTATTTATTACGCGGTACAGAAATTATGTCTGTCCATTGCTCTAGAAGAAAGCACTCTATGTTCCAACACTATTTAGCATCTGGAACAAAGGTCAAGAAATGACTCATTCAAAGACTTATAGAAATGCTATATTACACACCATTGCAGAAGCTCAAGATAGTACAAGCTTTCACCAAAAAAGATTCACTTTCCCTGTGAAAAGTGAGAGATGGAGAGGCACTATGCTGAATTGAGACTTGTTTGCAACTTTGAGAAAGCTATAACTAGCTTTGTTTACTTCTGCCTTTTAGGGTTTTCAGCTGAGAGTTTGGTGTGGTCTCCATGGTCCCTCCATTTCACAGATAGGAACCACTAACCTGTTTCTGCCCTGTTTTGAGAAACGATCTGCCTGCCTATTTAGTCTTCTACTCTTCACAGTTTTGAACTTCATGACACGTCCTTAAAGGGAAATAGCTATGTGCTTGGGTCCCTCCAACTCACCACTGAAAGCTGAATCCTTTTAGATTCCTACCCTTGATTTTCATCCTACTTCCTGTGACCAGATTCACTAAGTGCCCCCAGGTCAAAGTGTCACCATAAACCAGTTTCACCTCTTAGATGTCCTGGCTTTCTTGAACCTTAGTCTCTAGTATCACTTCCTCAGCAGCTACTTGCTGACTTCCAACTCATAAGTTCCATATTTTATTTTGGATTTTCATGTTGTTCTTAGCAGGAATGCTCTTCTGCCCCTAGCTCTCCATCCCACCTAGATATGGAAATCCTAGAGCCTTTTTAAAAGTGCAAACTTTGGGTGCACAGGTAGTTCAGAGGTTAGAATGCCCAGCTTTCATGTGGGAGACCTGGGTTCAATTTCCGGACCATGCACCCCCAAAAGATTAAAATAAATAAATAAATAAATAAATGCAAAATTTTAGATTTCATCTCCAAGAGATTCTAGAAGGGAGGTAGGATTCTGACATCTGTGCTTTTAACAGTCTCCCAAGCAAGTCTGATGTGGTGATTGAAGAACCACCCTTTGATAAACATCTTTCTTAAATGTTATTAATTAATATTAAACCAATTTTTGACTGATAATAAAACAATTTTGAAATCCCTATTTTTCCCATATAAACTTCTCAGTAATGCATTAAATAATATACTTTAATGATAGAATTTCAGTCACAAAGGCAGAATGATCAGAAGAAACTAAGAGCTCTATGTGTGTCATGCACTTTATCATAAGACCCTTTACCATATGGATCATGCATATTTTCAGAATTTTCCCTTCTTTTCCTTGACATCTTCCTCTTTCCTCAACATATTCCTACTGAAATAGACTACTACAGGCTGTGATTTTATGTCCTTTTGCTAAGTCTGTTCCTCTTTTACGAGCAACCTAAATCCTTCCTGCTCCCATTTCTGCCCATCAAAATAGTATTCATATTTTGAGGCTGATCTTATATCCCGGTTCCTAGACAAAAGCTTTCTGGATCCTCAATTAGCTTCTGAGTGGCCATAGACTTTGTACATATGACTTTCAAGAAACCATAATTCTATCTCAAGTATTAAAAAAAAAAATCTTAACAAATTTAATGCCTTCCTCCATAAGTAGTCTTTGCTTAGTTCTCCAACCTATGCTGTGGTTCTCCAAATGTTTTTGATTTTTTTTCTGCCTGTTTTGCAGTTTGAAGATTTATTTATGTTATTCTCTCTGCTTAGAACTCTCTTCATCCTTATTGCTCATTTCCAAGCCACCCTTAGACTACCCTTCCCCTGGGATAGACTTCTATGAGCCTCTGATTATCCAGGCTGGGTTAGGTACTCTTCCTGTCATTCCCTCAATACCCTCTACTAAATAAGTATGACCCCATCTGAGCATATGCCACCTTACATTGACATTGCCCATTTACCTGGGTGTGTTTTCCATAATAATGTGTGCTTTTCAAGGAAAAAAGAATATTCTGTTTTCTGTTGTTATAGTTCTGGTATCTATGTGTTTTTGTTTGTAAAAGCTGTCTGTGCTGGTTTGAAAAGAAGTATGCCCCCTAGAAAAGCCATGTTTTGATCAAAATCCCATTTCATAAAGGTGGAGTAGTCTCTATTCAATACTGTATATTTGAAACTGTAATCAGATCATCTCCCTGGATGACGTGATTTAGTCAAGAGTGGCTGTTAAACTGGATTAGGTGACGACATGTCTCCACCCATTTGGGTAGGTCTTGATTGGTTTATTAGAGTCCTATAAAAGAGGAAACGTTTTGGAGAATAGAGATTTAGAGAGAGCAGAGAATGCTGCAGCACCACAAAACAGAGAGTCCACAAACCAGTGACCTTTG
>PVIY010062958.1:0-10669 GCA_004026745.1 Myrmecophaga tridactyla | reverse complement strand
GGGGAAGGGTCCATGACCTGATGCTGTCTCCTGTGTTGACTGTCAGGCCGGGTGGAACATGTTCCATCTGGATTCCATAAGGGCCAGCGTGAGGGAGGTAGGCCCGGGGCTGGAGATAAAGACAGTTTAGTCAAGCTAAGGAGAAGTCACACTGTCCAGGGCAGGAGCACAGCAGCTGAGGGATCTGTTAACCAAAGATGTTTTCCAGGATCCCAGGGCTCAATCAACATCATCAGTATCTGAAAGAAGGTAGTCATATGGTAAAGTGCAAAAAAGGTGCAATTGTTGCACCTGAATTAGAGTTAGTTGTGTTACTATATCTCATCTCAGGTTGATGACAACTGCCCCTAGACTGTTTGCCTCTCTCCAGCTTTGTCCTTCAGAGTGGGGACCATGGACTAGCTGTATCAGAATCCAGGTACCACCCCAGACCTACTGGATCAGAACCTGCATTTTAATCCTGCTGAGTCACGTGCACATTACAGTGTGGTGAGAAGCATTGCTTTAGGCTTGCTGCAGTGGAAGTGAGGGTAGAAGGAGCAGGTATCACTCTATTACTTTTTCTCGGTGTCCTCAGCAGGCAGTATTTTACATGCAATCCAATATATTCTTCTAAAAATTTTTACTTTTACGTATGGCATAATATTATGCTTAAATATGTTAAGCTGAATTTCTAATAAAATATGTAACTATAAGTGATGTGAAAGTGATGTTTTTGCACTAAGTGGGATAAAATAAAATCTAGATGCTCCCAAGTTGTTGCCCTAATTATCCCCAAGATATGTGTCTGATTTTTACAAAATCTCTCAATGGATAATATATATTTTAGGGAATTTTATTACCCAATCCTATGAGTTACCTAGATGTAGTAAACATCTATAAAATCCTTTGTTTTCTTGGAATTGTTCAGAAAGGGCTTAATATGATTCCCTTTGGGGCATTATTAACAGGAAAACATTTGTTGTCTGCTGTATACTTCTCAGAGAACATAATTTTATATCATAGGGGAAGAAACAACTTTTATTCTGTATAGCAAACTATTAAAAATAATTAGGATATTTACTGAACGAGCTGCTCCAGGTAGAAGTCTATTCTAAATAACTAAATTTTTTTGAGAAAACCCTTTTAGAATTGGTCAATTTTCTTAATACAGTATTTGATGGTTAGTTTTGGCTTTGAAACAAGTTCAGCCTCGCTTTAAAACTATCCTAGATGATTTTATTCAGTTTCCTGCTTTAATAAGTAGAGAATTTAGAAAATAACTGCTTTTTATTTGACAATCTCATTCTAAAATTTAATTATCACAGGTCAGCAGAGTAACTGTAGAACGTGAAGGACATAAGATTGGATATGCCAGTTTGTGCAAGTTTTTTTTTAAAGCTAAATCTGTTATGCAAGTGTATTTTCTTTTGAGTTGCCTCCTTTTCCTAATATTAGTGTTAAAGAACATGTCAATTATTTGAGTTATTTGGGTTTTGTTACTGAACTATTCTTAGCAAATTTTTATCTGAAAAGAATATAGTAATTTGAAAATTAAGTTCCACTTATTAATATATAACCTTAGTAATTATTACAGAAAACCTAACAGCAAATCCATGGTATGGATTTAAGTTGCATGCAATTAATTTTGAGTGGTTCATATGGCATGTGACATGTCTTTTTTTTTTTTTTTTTTTTTGCTTTTAGTTCAGACTCCAAATTTTCAAATGGGAGCAACAGAAATAACATATATGCTGATTTGGGTGAAAACATGTTGGTATGTTTATTTAAATATGGACTTAAATTCATTTTTCTGATATCCCCACCCTCATATATTGATTGCTATTCGGTTAGTTGGAAGTAATTTAGAATTTAGATTTTTTTGGTTAAAAAAGAAAATACGTCTCGGGCGGTGCAACAGTGGCTCAGTGGCAGAATTCTTGCCTGCCATTCTGAAGACCCGGGTTCGATTCTCGGAGCCTGCCCATGACAAACAAAACAAAACAACAACAAAAAATCATCCCATTTGTAAGGCCTGGAATTGAATGACTGTAGTTAATTATTTGCTGTAGTTAGACAGTCATTGTTTGTGTCCCTGCAAGGATGATTTCCATTTTATTATGAATGTAAACACTTGGACTTCCTAGAGTAGAAAAACATGCTTTATTTCATAAAGCCGACTATGTTTTAAAATCCCTTCAGTGGTCACAAACCATTGAGAAAAAAATTAAAGGAACTATAGAAGCTTATTGGATTTGAATTGTTGGCTCATTTTAAAACTGTTATCTCATTACCTCCTCTGTTGATGTAATTGATTAATTTGTCTTGGAGTTTTCTTCCTTCTGGCAGGAAAAAAGAACACACATTAATATCACTGGATAGGATGTTGTCCATTTAAACTCTGACCCTTTAATATCCAGTTGGTAGCTTTTAGTTTAAAGTCTTTCCTTGGTACAAACTGGGGGCATGGTGTTCACGAAACCTCCCATAGCTGTGACGTAGAGATGTCTTGTGGCTGTTACCTAACCAGGGGCCACTGGAGAGGGCCTCGGCTCAGTATCTTCACCCTGAGATGGGAGATTACCTGCCCAGGGGTTGGCGAGGCCCAAAGGGCCCCGTGCAGATGAAAACCACAGACTGTACAAGCACACAGGCAACGTCATTGTCTGAGAACAGTGAATGGTTGAAAGTCTTGACTCGTCCACACTGTGTCCTTGCTGGAAAGGACAACAGCCTTCCTCTAGTTCCTATGGAGGGGCTTCAGGGGAAGCATTAATGCTTTTCTTTTTTATCCTTATCTTGGTGTTTCCCCAAGTTCTGATAACAGAGCTATTACAGAAATCATCCCATCCTTATTGCTTCCAGATTTTGAAACACAGTAACTCTTTTTGTCCCTAACCCAGTTTCCCCCTAGTCTATCTGAGATTAGGATTGGCAATGGAGGGTATAGCATCGTGGATGAAAGTAGAGACTGTAGAGTCTGATTGCCTGGATCCAGGTGCTTCCTCTGCCTTTAACAGGGATAAATTTTGATCAATTTTAGTCATTATCAGAACTCTAGTATAGTCTGCAAAATAAACAAATGCTATAACTGTGTCTGCTTGTTGAGCATGTAACTGGGATACTCCCTAATCGGGCAGACATAAAGTTTTGTCCATTACAGGCCACCCATCCTTTTCAACACAAGTCCTGGAACAGTGTCACCTCTCAAGATGCAGCTAAGCTTTTGTTTCTTGGGCTGGATAGTTTATTGGTTTTTTCTAGGTGTCTTTTTCAGTGGTTACTACATCTTTCTTCTTATATTTCTGAAGAAAGATAATGGCAAGAAATGATTTACTTCTTATCTTGTAAATCATATTAGAGGGAGAAGGTCATTTCTTACCATAGTTGCACCAGGTCGAGTTAAAAACAGTGAAGCAATCTGAAATATTCCTGCCCAAGTGAACTTTATGTGATTTATGACTTGTTTTCAGGAAGTAAGCGGTTTTGCTGAATGAGCTTGGGACGTAACTCATGACTCCTCTCATCTTGAATTTCAACTTCTTCATTTAAGGTTTGGTTATTTGAATTCAGTGTCATCTGAATCATCTTTATCAACTTCTCCTTTGAAGTTCATTCACGTTCACCAGTTCACGGTTTACTGAAGTTCATCATTATCTAGCTTTTTCTCCTGATTTTGGAGGGGGCAGGAGATGGGGAGGGGGAAGAAGCAGAAACTTCTCTTGGAAGTCTGGCCCTCGTCGTGTGGACATTAGCAAAAGGAGGAAGACTTTAGTCTTGTTTGGTTCATGACAGGTGGTGCCTGTGAAAGTGGAGACCACCAGCCTATAGCCCAATTCTTACCTTACTGGGCCTGCACTAAATGTATTTCATTTCTTGACATGAAGTGGCATTTCCCTGCCCTCCGGATAACCTTCAAGGAGAGAAATAAAAGCCATATCTCTGTTTAAGGATTCAGAAAACCCAGTTTCCCATGTACCCATTTTCCCTACTTTGGAGTTGAGAGAAAAGCTATATCAGAAGTGCATCTCATCGTTATCTAGCACCCCTCCTTGGAAGGTGTGCTAAGGGTGTTGGAGTGGGCTGTTGGTGCTTACAGCTGTCCATAAAAAGGTCATTAACTGTGCGGGTCATTTGATGGAAGGGTCCAAAGTTGTAAGTTTAGATTCTAGAGAACTGGGTTCCAGCTCACCACTGATTGGCCACATGATCTAAGTGCCACTTGGCATCTCTGAGCCTTAGGTACAGAACTTTATTGTTTAGGAAACTAATAAATGATAGAGCCAGGATGTCAGCTTTGCTCAGCCTCCAAGATTGTATTGCCTCTTGTTTTTGCCATTCAAAATTCATTATAATTGAATGATTGAATGTTTGCAGGTTTGAATGCATAACTCTAGGTCATTTCTGATTGAAGTTGTCAGAGACGTTAGGTTAGCTGGATCACGGAGGTTGAGGAGGCCCAGGAGAGGGGCAAAGCATTTTGGTGAGTGAATGACTACACAGGGATAGGGCTGAGGGAGGTTTTGTTTTGGGAGTCAGTGGAAGGTTAAGCTTGAGAAGGGTCTGGTGGTGGGGCCGCCAGGCCAGTGATGCTGCCACGTTGCCCTTGGGGGAGGGGGCGGAGAGCTGGGGGATGATTTTATGCATAAGAGTGACAGGATCACAGAGATGTTTACTGATGAATTTATCAGTGTTTCCGAGAAGGGATTGAAGGTGGGGAGGTAAGTTTTGCTGTCACAGTTGTCTAAGCCTGGGGCAGAAAGGGCTAAGGGCTGAATGTTTAGAGTGAGACTGGAAAGGCATGGAAAGGATTTCTAGACTGAACCAACATGGGAAGGGGAGAGGAGGGCCACAGATGCTTTAGGGATTTCGAGCCTGCAAATAGGGACCCGTGGAGGGGAGGCTGCTTTGATGATTTTGACTTTAATTGTGCTGTGAGGGTACAGAGGTGGTCAGATGTTTAGCAAGAATTGTCCGCCAAGCTAGTGCCCTGCCCGGCTGAGATGGAGTGAGGGGTCCGGCTGCAGGCTGGGCCAGCGGTTCCCCCCCGGCTGCACGGTAGAATCAGTGGCAGTTATAGGGCCGACACCCAGGTCCCACTCCCGAGGGTTTTAACTACTCCAAGGTGAGGCCTGGGTACCAATATTTTTTTTTCCCTAATTAAACAAAAAAATGTTTTTTAGAATCGGAGGCTTACAGAAAAATCAAACAGAAAATGCTGAGTTGTCACATATACCACCCCCATATGCACAGTATTCCCATTATTAACATTTCGCATTAGTGTGGTACATTTGTGGCAAATGATGCACCAATATTGTTAAAAAGCACCCCTGGATATTCTGAGGTCCCCTTCAGGTAAGAATCAGCATGGCATTGATGGCTGCAGACAAGGAGAGAGGTGCAGTGTTCATTGTATAAGGTTTAGAATGGGGTGTTTGCTTCTTGAGGCTCCTGCAACAAATTGCTGTAAACTTGGTGGCTTAAAACAAAAGAAATTTCTTCTCTCCCAGTTTGGAGGCTAGGAGTCCTAAATCTGGCAGGACCTTACTCCTGCTGGGGGATTTAGGGGAAACATCTGCTCCTTGCTTCTTCCACCTTTTGATGACTCAAGGCATTGCTTGACTTGTGGCCATAGCACTCCAGTATCTGCCTCTTTGGTCACAGCATCTCCTCTTCTTTCTCTCTCCTCCAAGTAGCCCTTAGCAGGTCACTTGTCATTTAGGCCCTACCTAGGTAATCCCAGATGTACTCATCATTTTAAGATCCTAAACCTGATTGCATCTGCAAAGACCCCTTTTCCAAATAAGGTCACATTAACAGGTTCTGGGGTGTGGACATAACATTTTGGAACTGCTGTGTAGCCCAGTATGGAAGGGCAGGAGACTTGGCAGATACTTTCTTTTATGGGCCAAAAATCAGGAATGAAAAATAAAAATGTAGCAGATCCCTTTAAAACCAGGAAAACATGTACATTTAAATGCCTTATTCTATTCTTCATCTCCTTGTTCTGTCCCCTTCTCCTGATAAAAAACATTCCTGGAAATGTGTCCTGCTGTTTGTTTTAGAAATCATATCTTTTCTGTTTATTGTTCAGTCATCGAAAATCTGGCAGGAGAGGACGTGTAAATTTATGGTAAAGTTCAGTTTTGTGGAGTTTGAACTTTATTTTGAAGGCTTCTCGGAAGTCATAGAAAGTATGCAGCAGATGATTTTCACTGATGGATCTGTATTTAGACAGAGCTAGTAAGGCCCATAGAGAGGGCAGGAAAGGGATCTTTACTGAAGAAGCAAAAAGTATGGGTCAACCCGATACTTCTAGTTTGTGAAAACCCCCTTCTGCACCACTTCCTGTCTGCTGAGCGCCCCCACTTTGGCCAGGAGGCATGGTCATTTGCCGAATGTGGTGGAGAGCCCTAGGAGCACAGTCAGAAAGCATGACCCGGAGGCGTGGCACCGAGAGCCCCAGGGGGGAAGTACTTGGTGGCCGTCTGCCATCCCACATGCACTGTGGGAACAACTGACGGGGTCTGTCCGTCCTGCCCCACTGAGGCACGCCAGGGCGCTCCATGGCCAGCAGCACCTTCCTGCACTCTGTTCATGGAGGGGATTCGGGAAGTGCGTGTGCATGCGTGTGCATGTGCCTGTGCATGTGTATGCGTATGCCTGTGCTTGTGTGTGTGTGTATGTGTGTGAGTGACAGTGGAGGAGGAGGAGACCGACTGCTGAGACAACCACACGCCTCTCTGGAGAGAGCCATGTTGCTGAGTGGGGCATTTACTCACTGAGTGGGTAGCTCTAAGGTATCCTTAGCAGTGACAGTCTTTCCCCATTAATTTACCAGACGTTCTGGTTGAAAAGAAGATTCTGAGATGCAGCACTGCTGGGGGCGCAGAGCTGGCCTTCTACTGCCGGTGCCTCACTTTCCATGTAGAGGTGGAGGCTGCTGTGCGGGGGACAGCGCCGGCACCCACAGCCCAGCGCCTTTTATTAACCCTGGAAGACTTGTGGCCCTTTTTCTTGTTGCGCTAAAAAAGACTTTAAAATCTCTTCTTTGCAAACATTCTTAGGGGGAGAGTTTCTTCCATGTGTGCCGCTATCCAACCAGTTTGTTACCAGACAGTTTAAAAACGTACGCAGATGGCGAGGTTTACATCTTGCCCATGGAGTGCCTGCAACCCTGTGTACATTTGTCAAAACTCATCAAACTGTATGAAACAGAACTAAAAGGATCTTTCTGGTGGTATTTATAATGCTGTAGATGGAACCTGAAAGCATTGGGAAAAGGATTTTATTTTATTAAAAAAAAAATCTCCCTGCACGGAGGTACGTTGCAGCTCACTCCAGGCTGAGCTTCCCAAGGCCTCTTTTTGCTGGTGGTCATAATTCTCCTTGTGCTTTGAAGTTTTTATTTGTCTCCATGTCTGAGTCTGTTAATCTGTGTTTTATGTTTCTTTATGTCACATTGATATTTTTGTGAGCTCCATTCCAGTGGGCTGTCAGGACCTTGCAAGGCAGATAACTCATTTTAAAAGTACCTCTTCCTTTCAGTATTTGTAACTAAATTTCCTGGTAGAAATGTGAAATAAGAAACATTCTGATTCTCACATTTTAATAACTGCCCTTTTATTTCTAGATAAGCTCAGTGATTCCCAACTGTGGCTGAACATTACATTCATCTGGGAAGCTTTTAAAATAATCCTGAGACCCCAGGCCCAACCTCCAGGCCCTGATTCAGGTGGTATGGGATGGAGAGGGGAGGCTTGAACATTTTAAAAAAACTTGCCCCATCCATGCCATGTTTAAAATCTGCAGCCAGCATTGAAATCTGATCTCTGGTGGCTGTATCACCCATTTAGTTATTTTAGACTTTTTGAGCAAAAAGTATAAATGTTTGGTGAAAAAATCTCCGTTGTCATTTGGCATTAGGAAGGCAGGAGAATAAAATAAAAAACAGTTGGGCAATTTCAATTATCCAGCAGCTGGTTTGGAGTTTTATGTATGGACTGTTGATTTCTGTTTTCCTGGTGTCTGCCCCTGGGCCATTTTTCAACTCTTCAACTCTGATGCAGTGTGTAGCAGCCACACAATAGAGGACCTCTAGAACTTAGGGAAAAGGTCATTCTTTGAAAATAAGCTTCATAAAAATAAGAAAAGTGCAGAAGATCGGTCAACTGCAAAAGGACCAACCAGTAGACCTTTGGAGGCCTAGGAGATGGGCAGGGCCTGGGATGGTGGCCAGAGAATTTAGTCTTTAAAGTTTGGGAGGACTCCTCATTTGTAAATTAGATAGCACTAATATAGGGCTTACTACATGCTAGGCACAGTTCTAAGCAGTTTACATGCATGAATTAATTAAATTTTCACAACAACTCTTTCTTAGATACTATTGCTATTCATATTTTAGCGATGGGAAAACTGAGGTGTGGAGAGGTTAAATAACTTGCCGGAGGTCTCACGTCTGGGGATTTGGACACAGATTGTCCATCCCTAAGAGAGCCACAGTCTCATAGACTCACTAGGCTGCCTTCCAGTCCAGAGCGATGTGATGTGGCCCCTCGGGGCATGTTTGCTTCTACTTTGGAACTTCCAGGAAGACAGACACTTTCTTTTGGTGTTTGTGTCCTGGTCACTGGAGATACAGAATAGAGACGACCTTTTTCTCTTGCTAGAATGAGCTGCTGCAAGAGAGTGTAGGACCCCCTCTGTTTCTGTAGGTGGTTAAGCCACAGACTCCCTGGAGTCTTTGGAGCAAGTGCCCTGTATTCTGCGCGTCACCACTTTCCACATGTGTCTGTGGTCAGTTCCTTCATTTTCCTGTGATTCTTTTCTCCTACATGAAGTAGGAGAGTGCCTACTCTCATGATTGCTGGGAAAACCATGAATTTAATTAATCCTAAAGACTTGGGGACTTGGGAACTTGCTAATACTTACCAAGCTATCTTCTGATCACAAATTTACTTTTTCCTGTAGACCACCAGGAAGGAGTTAAGAAGCTTAATATCTCATTCCCTGTTATAAATTATAAATGTGGTCAGGGCTTCAGCTCCTTTTCTTACCTGGGGAAAACTTAAACCACACCCAGTGAATGGAATTATTCTGGGTAACTGATAAAATTGAGTTTCTAGATCTGTGAATCTACAAACCAGACCTTGAACTCTTTCAAAACTGTTTTGAACCTGGCTTCCTAAGGGGCCCTGTCTGCACTGGTCAGCTGGCCTCCCTCTTAACTGCTCTTAACTCACCAGTGAGTGGCTTGGGCCTCTTTGCTACTTATTAGTAGGTTTGTTCAAGATGTACCTAATCAGATAATAGATGCATATTATTACAAATTCCATGGTGGAAAAGAAGGCTAGAGAAAGGACTATAGATTATATTTAAAACAGAATTTAGCAATTTCAAGTATGAAAACTACTTAATCATAAATTCTTTAGCTGGGGTAGCTGCATTTAATTTGTCTGCATTGTTTAGTGGGTAGATGCAGATAATGCAATTTGAATAGCAATTCTTATTTACTGCCCTTTCTCGCTAGCAATTGGGATTTTTCAGTTCTTACTTCCTTTAGTTAAGATCTTTGTTTTTCTGTTATTATTTGCTTTCTTAGTTTTTAAAGGCAAATCAGACATTTTTATCTGGGAAGCAAACTCTTTTAGGCATAGGCGTTGACACAGTCCCCCCTTTGTCCTGAGTAAACTATGTAACAGAGATGTGAAAAGAAGTCTTCTGGGCTAACTGGAATGCTGCTTGCTTCTGTTCCCATAGTGGCTCTCTTGTGAAATCTAGTGCGTAGGAGCCAATAACATTTTTAGCTGCTGAAAACCTCATGATGTGTTTGGTTTACTATTTATGGCATTAGCATATCTGTGAGAAAAGTTTTAGCTCAGTAGTAATAATGGAAAATCTTTTATTTTTTTACTTTCTTTCTTCATTTCCTACTTTCATCTTTTGGTCTCTTTTGTCTGTCACTCTGTCTTTTTGCCTGTCTTTTTTATTCTCTCTCTTTCTCTTCCCCTTTCTCTTTCGCAGACCTGCTGTACCTGTTTCATTGTGGAAGCCTCTTGGCCCTCATCTTCCACAGTGGTTACATAAAGAGAAGGGGCAATTCTGTTTAGTATCTGCCTGTTGGTTACAGTATAATTTGACTTGAAACTTATAATTGGATTAATAGCCTTGTAACTGAACTGCTATACATGTGTTAAAGGGGAGAAATGTTGTCTTTTGGCTGCTAAATTCCAGAGCACATTCCACTTGTCTACAGAGGAACTCTGTAGCCTAAACTAAAAAAAAAACAACACACACACAAAACAAAACCCAGAGTGACTATTCCCATAAAAGGGAAGTGGCCTTGACAATTGGTAACTTGCTTTCTGACTCTCGACCTTCAGTATTGCTGGGAGGGCACCCTCCATGTCTGCTGTCAAACCTGATCAGGGCACTCACCCTCTCCAGCTTGCCCTTAACCCTCTTCTCCTGCTACGGTTCCAATCACTTGGGGGAAACACATTTGTTGGAGGAGAAGCTGGGGAGACCAGGCTTTAGGGTCTTGGTTCTGGGCCTGGGAGAAGACAGTTGGCAGTTGTAATTCTTGTCTGGCTGTTTCTTCCAGGATGTGGGTGTCTTTCAGAGGCTTCTCTTTTCAGGGGCTGGCTGCTGGGGGTGGTTGTGGTTGTGGTGGGGGTGGTTGTAGTGGTTG
>PVIY010062957.1:0-10651 GCA_004026745.1 Myrmecophaga tridactyla | reverse complement strand
TGAGATTAGCCAGAAACAAAAGGACAAATACTGTATGGTCTCACTGGTAGGAACTAACATTAATGAATGAACTTGGAAAATTTCAGTTAAGAACAGAAGTCATCAGGAGATAGAAATAGGGTAGATATTGGGTAATTGGAACTGAAGGGATACAGATTGTGCAATGGGACTGATTGTAAAAATTCAGAAATGAATAGCACAACATTACCTAACTAGAATACAATAATGTTAGCACACTGAATGAAGCTGAGTGTGAGAATGATAGAGAGAGGAGGCCTGGGGCACAAATGAGATCAGAAGCAAAGATATATGGTAAAGACTGAGATGGTATAATCTAGGAATGCCTAGAGTGTATAATGATAGTGATTAAATGTACAAATTTAAAAATGTTTTGCATGAGGAAGAACAAAGGAATGTCAATAATGCAGGGTGTTGAAAATGGATGGTAATTAATATTTTAAAACTTTAACTTTTATGTGAGAATAAAGCAAAAAATGTTTATTTAGTACAAAACTTATATTTTGACTATGCATTTCCTCATATAACTGTGGAAAGCTTAATTGAGCACCATAACTACATGGAACCTTGAGTAGAGTATGAGATTTTGTAGGTTTGTCCAGACTGATGCCTCAATAAATCCCAGAAGGATTTGAACAGGGAATAAAAAAGTATTTGCAAAGTCCCCATGGGGGAATGGTGAGAAAGGGGGAAAATTCAACTTCCCCAAGTGGAGAATTCTTGATATTCTCACAAGCAGTGGGGACAACCAAAGCAATAGGCTGAGTCCCCAATCTTGGGGTTTGTTCATATGAAACTTAACCCTTCAAAGGATAGGTTAAGGCTACTTAAATTAGGCTATAAGTCACCCCCAAGAGAACCTCTTTTGTTCCTCAGATGTGGCCTTTCTCTCTCTGCCAACATGACAAGCAAATTCACTGCCCTCCCCCTCTCTATGTGGGACATGACTCCCAGGGATGTGAACCTTCCTGGCAACATGGGACAGAAATTCTAGAATGAGCTGGGACTCAGCACCAAGGGATTGAGAAAACCTTCTTGACCAAAAAGGGGAAGAGAGAAATGAGCTAAAATAAAGTGTCAATAGCTGAGAGATTCCAAACAAGTTGAGAGATTATCCTGGAAGTTTTTCTTACGCATTAAATAGATATCACTTTTTTAGTTAAGGGGTAACAGAGGCTGGAGGGAACTGCCTGAAAATGTAGAGCTGTGTTCCTGTAGCCATGTTTCTTGAAGATGATTGTATAATGATATAGCTTTTGCAGTATGACTGTGTGATTGTAAAAACCTTATGTCTGATGCTTCTTTTATCTACCTTATGGACAGATGAGTAAAACACATGGATTAAAAGTAAATAATAGGAGGAACAAATGTTAAAATATATTTAGTAGATTGAAATGCTAGTAATCAAAGAAAGGGAGGGGTAAGGAGGATGGTATGTATGAATTTTTTTCTGTTTTCTGTTTATTTCTTTTTCTGAACTGATGCAAATATTCTAAGAAATGATCATGATGATGAATATACAACTATGTGATGTAAAAAAAAAGAATGTTCATATTGTATGTTGACTGGTATTATTAAGTAAAATTTAAAAAAAAGAGAGAGAAAGAATGGGAACCAACTAGAATATTTTGAAATTTGAAAAGTATTTTGGTTAACTTACATGAAGCTTCTTGATCTGTGTTTCTAAAAGGCCAAATGCAGATTTTTTCTCTTCCAACATCTTTTTAAGTTCACCAATTTTTGCTTCAAGACTCTGTTTTTCTTCCAAATTAATTTCTCCCTTTAACCATGACATTTGCCATTCTACCTGTTGAATGTAAAAATC
Source organism: Myrmecophaga tridactyla (assembly GCA_004026745.1). Lineage (NCBI taxonomy): Eukaryota > Metazoa > Chordata > Mammalia > Pilosa > Myrmecophagidae > Myrmecophaga > Myrmecophaga tridactyla. The sequence continues at coordinate 8,808 of PVIY010062957.1, read as the reverse complement.
CTGTTGCAGTTTTTAAAAGAAGTCAGTAGGGAGAAACAAGCAGTTAAAACCATTCCTATTAATGTAAAAATGCAGTAAATATGTTGTTGTGAGTTTTCCCAGGGTGACATCATTTAATAAAGTCACCTTAATCCTGCTGTAATTTACAGATTAAAATCCTTCTTACTCTAAGGGGAGCAACAGTGAACTATTCTTCAACGATCAGGGTGCAAGTCAGTGATAGAGTAGTCATCTTCTGAAAATGTAGCAAAGTGAGCTAAAGGTATGCCAACATCACTACCACGATGGAACCTCAGTGCACACAGTGGCATGATTTGTGAGTGCATGTTTTCTGAGGGATACAAAAAAGACAATCACAAATCAGTGGCCATGAGAGGCTCAAATCTGCTGAACTTCTTATAATTTTTTTTTTTGCATGGGTAGGCACTGGAATTTGACCAGACACCTGGTCTCTGGCATGGCAGGCAAGAACTCTACCACTGAGCTACCGTGGCCCACCTCTTATGAATTATTCTTAAAATTAAATGTAAGCATCTGTAATGTTGACAAATTAAGATATAGTAGATGAGGAAATGAAGATGGAGAGAGGGAGGACATTACAAAGTAATCTGAGAACAGAATATATAAATAGGAACAAGAACAAATAAGGAAAAACTGAAAAAGATACATTCTACCTAATGGCCTGGGGGTTGGGGTGGGGCATGTGTGCACAACTAAGAAAACAATATACAGTTTCTCTGGGTTTCAGATAGCTTCTCTTGTTTTATTCCATGTTCAAATGCCCAGGTTTCTTTGAAGCATGTAGTTTCCTCACCAGAGACATCTCTCTCCCATTTATTTCAGATCAAGCAAAACCAGCTTTCTAAGGTCTTTCCCACTACTGTTGACCTAACAGGATATCCAATTAGCATTTTTCTATTCCTTCAAAACAGTGCTTAGAAATCTGCTTTCTTGGGATGCTGGGGCATCTTAGCCATCACAACTATAACAAACCAATACAGAAGACATTCGTAATAGTCACATCTACCTGATTGTACATAATTTCTTGCTGCTTCAAGGTTCTGAAACCCAGCTTATGCAACTGATTGTTGAGATGTTTTAGAGAGGAATGAGTACCTTCAATTTCTGATACAAGAGCTTTTTCTTTCATTGTCTCACTTTGTAGTTCCTGAACCTTCTTAAACAGCACATCTTTCACCAGGTTCAAATGAACTTCCACTTCCTGATGATAAGAATAGCAGTGACTAGTGAAATTATAGTACATTGAAATGTTTCATTTATTGATATGAACAGTATAATTTAGGAGCTCATAAGTAAACTTCAACCCAGCAGCATTTTAGCCCTTGAGAATATAAGGCTCTTCACACAATTTCAACAATTCCCCAGCATTTCGGTAGTCTACTGTTTTCTATTTCTGTACCATGCACCTTGCAATGTATCATAATTCCATCACAAGCGGTCCTTGCCTCAGAACTTGGCAACACCACTGATTTCCTCAGAAAATAAAATCCACTGGGGACATACAAACATGCACATTCATAATTTACAGATGCCTTGAGGATGCTAAAGGGTAGTGTGCCACCTTCTTTTGGGCACATTCCAGTGGTGAGTGGGTAAATGTTTAACAATCAGCTCTCCACCAAATTGGGTGTGAGAGGGAGAAGTCAGTTTTCATGGTATAAATCCTCTCACAGTGGCCAATTTCAAGCTACCAGCATGACTTCACTAAGGGCAGCCTGGGGAAGAGATGCACCATAGCTGACCATCATATAGCATTGCTACCATACAGGTATAATGAATGTTCAGTAAAATGTGGTAAAAATAATTTGGAAGTGATGAGTTCTCAGTATGTATTATTTTGTTGTTAATATAATTTACTTAATTTCAAGTCTATATGATTTAATTTTAGCAATGACTTACAGAATTCTAGAAAATTCAGCAGTCTGCTCCCATGAGTTGGCAGGGACAGGCCAAGGCACTCTCCTGGCACTGCTGACACCTCACATTCTGCCCCCTGTTGGCCTCCCAACCACTTGCAGCCTTCTAGGAAAGAGAGACCAGTCCCCTGTACCTCTGTTCCTTGAATAGGGGACAGACCTGCTTTTCTCCTTGAGGCTTCCCAAGCAATATATTGTATGCTTTAAACAGATCTCAAAATATGCCAAGATACATTGAAAGTTATCATTTTACAATGGTGAAATAATTCACCTCCGCATTCTTATACCAAAATAAACATATTCCCCTTTGACAACCAATAACCTTTGAAACCAAAGACATCTATGCTTGGCACATTTAAATCTTCACAAAGTAAGATATATAACCTAATATTCAATACATTATTTTTCATATTATAGATAATTTTCATTAGGTTTAAGACTTTCTCAATTGTCTGGCAGAGATTTAAAGTCAGTATTTGGTGGCCTGAGTCTCTTATGTGCCCAGAAAAGCCTATGTTCTTCTAATCCTCTCTGTGGGAGGGGCAGATCTGTTGTGGGTGGGTCCTTGTTTCCATGGAGATGTGACCCACCCATCCAAGCTGGGGCTTAATCCCCTTGCTGGAGTCCTTTATGAGGATAAAAGGCAGACACATTTTGGAGAGCTCAGAAAAACTATGAGAGAAGAATGCCCACTGAAGCTCTGAGTATTTTGGAGAGAAGGACAGGCAGATGTCACCATGTGCCTTCCCCCTGACAGGAACCTTGGATGCCAGCAGCATTTTCTTTGAGAAGGTCTCTTCCTCTTGATGCTTTAATGTAGACATTTTCATGGCCTTAGAACTGTAAATTTGTAACCTAATAAATCTCCATTGAAAAGCCAAGTGATTTCTGGTATACTGCACTGTGGCAGCTTTAGCAAACTGACACAGTGGTAAATTACACAGCATATCTTCAAAACAAACAGAGTTGAGATTTTTACCAGGAAAAAAACAAATGACCAAACAAACAAAAACCAACAATAGAAAACCAAGATCATGAACACAACCTACTAAAGTGCAGTTGGTAAACATACTGCCAATCTTATTATTTTTTTCTAATTCAGTTAATTTCTATTAAAATGTCAGAGGTTTTTAATTCCATGTGATTGAAAAGTCTACTTTATATGAATTACACAATCTTTACAGGTTTCCAATGAGTTCTAATGATGTCCATCTCATGTGCCATAGAAAATGATGCTCTTAGGAGAAAAAACAACTGTTTTTTAAATGATATTGTACAATTTGGACTTAAGCACCATTCAAGTCAAGATTGCTGCATGATCTCATCACTCAGGAACTTTAGATGTACAACAGCACATCCCAATACAAGAAAAACTAGACTTAATATAAGCTTCAGCAAATATTGGAAAGTTTTGCCACCACCTTTGACTTAAACCCTGCCCTTCTCTATTAAAAAAATAGAAGCCAGGGAGAGTGCCTGCAGTGTCAGGTCACACTTAGAAGGCACTTTGAAGTTTTCAGAGAGAAAATGGGGAACCAGCCCTTTCTGGTGCCTCAAAAACTGGCTTTAATGTTACTACATGCCAAAGAAACTGAGGTAGAAGGGGATTCCAGCAGAATTAGCAAAGGGATAGCATTCAAGTGCCCATTTTCCATTAAATCATGCCCGATTGTAAGGGGTTAAAGAAAAAAGCAGATATGAAAAAATACAAATAATGAGTGTAGACCTTTGGGGGGAAATTTGAGCACAAACACATAAAAAAATATGTCAAAAATCATGAGGAAATCAGGTGGAAAACAGGACTTCTTTTGAAGACATGTATGTAATATGCCAATGGGCATATGGTGGATGGCAAGGCATGGAAATGGGGGGGGCTTAGGCATTGACAAGGGATGGGGCATAGGGTATAGTGGAGGGCTGCCTTTCAAAGAACATGTCAAAGTTAACTGTGGAGCAGATGGAGAAATCAGGAGCCAAAGAAGAGTGGAGGTCAGAAACACTTTCAGAAGTAGCACAAAAAGAGACCCCCAAACTCTGATTACAAATGCGATCATACAGAGAGCTGAGCCTTGGAAGAGACCTCCCAGACTCCTATCCCAAGAATCACTATTCATTATTCACTCTTTTAAATATGCTGTAATTTCAAAAAATTAAACTAAACTTTACCTTTACACTCTTTTCCTCTTCCTTTAGCATATCTTCCAAATTGGTAGCTTTCTCTTCTATAGACATGGTTCTCTCAGTGACCGCTTTTAAATTTTTTCTGATCTTCTGATTACTACACTTAATTTGTTTTAACCTAAAGAGAGATAATGAGGGACAGATCGAAACTATGTCTAAAAAATAATATAAATAAACAAGGAGAAGTTTATTCTTAAAGACTCTGTCATATAACTTGAGGGTTTCTTTAATTGTAAACCTTTTTATTACCAATATATATATAAAATAAAAGGCCATAAAATATGATATTTCCTAAGCCATTGTGATAAAAAAGCCAGTAAGCTTTTTAAGCATAATAGTTTAGTAACTATAATTTTGCAGTTATTTAACAAAATAACTTAAATATTTAATAACTTTCCATTAGTAGTAGAGAACCATAAACATATTAAATTATCTTTTTTTTCTTACCTTGATGGTTCTTCTTGAATATCCTTCTTTAATTTGGAAATATTTTTCCTCAGAGCTTGTAAATCACTGGAACTTCTATTCACAGTGGCTTTTAAACACTCTAGCTATTTATTAGTTAACAGACAAAATTTGTATTTACTCTATACTTATAAATTAATTTCTTTTCTATGAAGTTCTACTCTATCCATTTTGAATAAGTTCTAACATATATCAGACTCATAAATACAGTGGCCTTTTGCTGTAATGAAAATTTTAACCATTTTATATTGAGCTGATATTTAATTTTAAACAACTTGTATAATACTGGCAAATTACCAAAGCATACATATATGTGTTGAAAGTAAAGGGAGAAATAACCAATATCACTAGGCCTGCTCAATAAGAACACATCCTAACATTCAAGATAAATTAATGCATATAGATAAAATGCTGATGAAAATCCCAAGCCTAAGTGGATTTGGGAAAATCTCAAGAGAGTCTAATATATCATCTTTCTAACTAACAATACACATTTTACTACTAATCTAAATTGTTAAAACAGAAAACCCAAGACCTTAATTTTCTCTTCCATTAAGAACCTTTGCAAAGTGTTGAGGAGAATTAAGATTAAACTCTCCCACTGTAAAAGTGAGGCCCTAATACCTAGAAGTGTGTAAAAATATTTAGACATATAATTCCCTTCCACATAAAAACCTGTACATCAGTATTCAAAGGAGCATTATTCATAATAGCCCAAAAGCGGAAATAATTCAAAGGTTCATCATCTGATGAATGGACAAACAAAATATAGTATATCCATCCAATGCAATATTATTCAACACAAAAAGGAAATCAGTACTGATACATGTCACAACATGTGTGAACCTTGAAAACATTATGCTAGGTAAAATAAGCCAGACACAAAGGGTTGCATATTGTTTGATTTCATTTATATTTATAGGCAAATCCATAGAGACAGAAAACACAACTATTGCCCAGAGCTGGGAGGAGGGAGGAATTGGGAGTGACCATTAATGGATATGAGATTTCTTTGTGGGGAGATGAAATGCTCTAAAATTAGATAGTGGAGATAGTTGTATAACACTGTGAGTATACTAAAAACCATTAATTGTACATTTCAAAAAGATGAATTATAACTAAACTGCAAATGAATGACTGATGAGTGAATAAACAAACAAATCCTTGCATTCTTTTCTGCAATTAAATTAAACTTAAAAAATTTTAAGAATGAGCTATTAGCAGTGATATGTTTTATCCCCTTTGGATGGGAATAATTTGGAAGGGAAAAAAAATCTTCCCTTCTCTATCAAAGACAAAACCTATAATTTACAGAATAAAATGTTCTATAATATTCCAATTTCCCATCTAACCCTCAAGCACAAATTTCATAAAGATTTCTTCCCATACTGAGGAGAGCACTTACTTCCCTGTGGAATAATCTAGACAGCATGTAAGCCTGCAAAAGAAGAAAAGAGTAAGGCAGGAGAAATCTTGTTCTTACTCTGCTGCCAAGTATTTTATTACTACATTGCCTGCCTACCAAGATTGAAATGTTATTCCTTGACAAGGTGAGAAATGAAATGTAAACTGGTGGCTCCTTCTAGAAGTCGAGAGTTAAGACTGCACATGCAGCACTGGAGATGACCTCTGATTATACTGTGTCAACATTCATCTTTACATTCATCTGTCATCTCATCATTATGATTTCTGGTTCAGCTCCTTGGGGAATTTTTGATCTCAGGTCCCTTCTTGCCTGTGGTGGGCAGGTGTGGTGCAGTCTGCAGAGCTCAGAGAAGAGCCCTTCTCATCCCTGCAGTGTGAAAGGACCCACTGGGCTCTCACTGCTCGGGGGCTCAGCTGGAATATCCAAGGATTTCATCATGTAATAAAGAGAACCAGAGGGCAGGCCCTTCTTCAAACCAGTGCCTTGATGCTTGTTTTCATGATAATCTGTCATAAGCACACAAAGCAGTGTTTTTAGTTGACATACCTCATCCTTCAGCTGACTTCTATTACTTTCATGGTGCTGATAGTCCATTCTGTACTTTAAAACCTTATGATCAGCAGCAGAAATTCTCTTTTCATACTCTGTGTTATTCCCTATCTCACTTTCCAAAAACCTGATCTTTTCTTTAACCAAACTTTCTTTTTCTCTTATTTCCTGCTTTATCCTTAATAATGCCTGGGATTTAAAAAATACATGTTTAATTAAATATGTGTTCATATAATAAAACTAGAACTACAAAGAATTGAGTTTCTATTTTTCTATTGTTATATTTGGTATTTATTTTACCAAAACATCTGAGGAGAAAAGTTTTGTAGTGACACTATTTTTATATAAATAAAAGCAAAAATTTAATATGCTATATAACAATATCTACAAGCACATATTTTTCAAGGTCTTTACATTTTCTTTCATCTATCTGGAACTTTGCTAAAAAGATGTGAAAAAATAGATAAGCTTTTATAAATGAAAGGTGACACCTAAAAAATAAATATTGAACATTTTTCACAGAAAGGTGGGTTTCAGTAAGATTCTCCAAATATTTCAAGTTTCAGGATTTTTTATCTTTTTAAAAATTACATATTAGTGAATGGTTTCAACAGAAATATATTTAACTGAGGCCTTCTGCTGGCCTTGGGAATACAAAGATAAATAGCATATACAATGTATTATAATTAAGATGTGGACAAAGTACTATGAGAGTGCAGAAATAATGAATTCTATCCAAGAACAATCACCAAAAGGTATTACCCAAGAGGGAGCATTTAAATTTGGCCTACAAAAATCAGTGGAGGAGCATAAATAGTCAAATGTGGTCAAAGTGTAGGATGGGAGAGATGTGATGGGAAGGGGCAATATTAAATTGGAATGTGGTTTGGATGAAAGGGATGAGGATGGAAAGGTAAAGTTTAAGGCAAAATTGTGAAGAAACTCAAATGCCAAGTTAAAGATGTTCAACTTTTAAGCAATGTGGAATGAAGTTTTTAAGATGAGGATAAAAAAATAAGTTGCGCTTTTTGCAATTGATTCTATGGCAATGGGTTGGATGAATTAGAGGGAAAAGGAAAAATTTCCCTAAAATTTCACTTTTTTTCATATTTTCCAAAGTGGGGTCCAGCCAACTAATTAATTCCAGGAAATTAGAGGGACCAGGGATATATTCTGAAATCAATAATTTCTAGAAATGTTAAATGTAATATTATAAATATTAGCATATTAAATGGATATATATCTTGATGCACTGCAATAGAAATATTTTAAATTTGTTTAATTCAGTATTCTCATATGTTCTCTATAATAATATTCTATAATTGCTGCATTCTGTAGATTTACTTTGTTCATTCAGCCAAAAGACATGTCAAAACTTCCTAAACACATATATTTCAAATGAGACTCTCCTGCCCTATATTGACTTATCTACCACTTAATTAGATGCTTTAATATCTCCTGCAGTGTCCACGTTTCTTAGTGCTATTCACTAATAAGGTTTTATATAGCTGATGCTTACATATAATATCCTAAAATTTCCACAATGGAATAAAAGCATAACAGAAAAAGTAGTTTTCCTTTTCTAATGTTGCAAAAGTTATAAAACAAAAGAATTTTTGGACCATAAGTCCTGGAGACCTTAATGCACTGAGAGGGCAGAAATTGTTTGGGGGAAGAGGGACAAAAAGATCTAATCTCAGTTTATATGCTCCAGTGCTATGCAGTAACCAGCTCTCGCTGGCTATTGAGATCCAATTTGCATACCTCTTCTTCACAGTGGTGTTGTTTTGGCAGCTTGAGAGTAAACCTGATGGAAGTAGTTCTACCACCAAAGTTAGAAATATTACAAATCAAATTGTTTTTATCTGCTTTATTTTGCTTTCCAAAAGACAGGTGCCAAGCACTTAGAAGCATATAGCTGCCCAGATGCACCCCTATCCCAGCACCCTCCCTGGTCTCTGACAATACCTAACAGCCAGAAGGTATCAACCCTAAAGAAAGAACACCTGTGACTGTGACCAGGGAGTCACTGGTTGTTGATTCTACCAAATAAGCAGGCTAAGTCAATTCAGCAGTGGGGTTATGTGAGTATGCCTATTTGATGTTGGTTGTGGATCTGCAATCTTGGATCTACTGCATTTGGTTTGCATGGTGAAGGCAGTCAACACTCAATGCTTGAAAGCAGTATCTACTCAAGAAAGAGATACCAAGAATTAAGAGGACCTCATAGTGCAGATTGGTTCCCCTTTC